>JAPKLW010004436.1:0-27387 GCA_026898455.1 Plectranthus barbatus
AAAGAGGGCCCACTTTATTATTTGCATCTGATCCCTGGTCTGGCCCACACACTGCTCAAGCCCATTAGGGTTAGGGTTTCATTAAACCCTAACACTATAAATAGCCAAACCCTAGATCAGAAAAAGTGAGAAACATATTTTCAGTGTACAAGAGGGGGCGACGGCTAGGGCTATTCAGGAAGGAGGGATTTTCTCTGATCATATCCTCCGGCTGAATCAACTTGGTAGAATAATCCTCACTAGATTTCCAAGGAGCAAGGGACACAGATCAGAAGATCAGATCTGTAGGAACAAGAGAGAAGCCATTGTTTTCTTCAAGAAGAAGAAGCCATCGTTTTGTTCATTTTCCGCTTCAGATCTGAACGTTTTTTCACCGTTATCATACTCCGATCTGTCCTGTAGATCAAACGGTGAAAGAGGTATAAACCCTAATCCATCTTGTACAATTAATTTAGTAGGAGCATGCATAGGCTTTGCATGGTTTATTTAATTGCATTTATTTTGATATCCTAAGAACGATCCTGCGAATTGAATAACAACTCATGTTGTTGATCGTAGACTCAAACCCTACAACTGGTATCAGAGCCAGGTTCATGTTCTTAGGCTCTATCCATAATAAATTCAATTAAATGAATTTGTATGTTCATGGATGGATTTGAATGTATGAATGTTTTTTTGTTCTCGTGGCCTTCTCGTTTTCTTTTGGTTTTGTTTTTCACCACGAGAAAATCCGTGGTTAGATTTGATAGGGAAAATTCAATGTAATAGATTGTATAGATCTATTTTTGTATTTTTATTCAAATCTGTAAAAAGAGAAAGGAAGAAGACGAAGAACGAAGAACGGAGAACGAAGAACGGAGGCACGTCGCCTAGGGTTTAACCCTAGACGACCGCAGCGGCGGCGGCAGTCTCACGCGGCGGTGGCGGCCTCACGCAGCGGCGGCGGCGGCCTCAGGCAGCGGCGGCGAGGGCTGGGGGCGGCGGCGCACGCACGAAACCATGGGGTTTTGCGTGCGTGCGCGGCTGGGCCGCACCCCAGCGGCTGCAGCCGCTCACGGCGAACCCAGGCGCGGCCACAGGCCCTGCGCGGCCCGTCCCCGGCGCGGGAAGGCTCTGTGCGGGGTGCTCCGGCGAAGGCAGGCCCTGCGCGGGCGTCCCCGGCGCAGGCAGGCCCTGCGCGGCCGTCCCCGGCGCGGCAGGGGTCCTGTGCGCATCCTGCTCCGGCGGGGCTGTCTTCTGGACGTCGACGGCGACGTGGCTTGGCCGGAATGGTGGCCGGTGGTTCTGAGATGGAGGCGGCATGCAAGGTGGCTAGGGTTAGGGTTTTGGAAACCCTAATTAGAGTTTCATGCAAACCCTAATTCTAGGCCCGATATGCTTTCCAGATTTGCAGTCTTTCAGTGGGAGCCCAATTCTGAAGATCTGTTTTTTTTTAAAAAGCCTTGTAATAGATAGGTTTTAATTTGTAATCGCATCAAGGGGCCACGAGAAATATTTATTTGTTTATTTACTTGTTTTCTCGTATGATGTGATTTATTGTTTGCGCACTAGTAAATAATAGGAAAGCATGCCTATCTGCTTTAATTATTTACTGAATAAGCATGTTGCAATAATTTTAAATTTTTGAGCATGTCTTATGTGATTTATTTTATGTTTTAAGTTATGACTGCAAATTCCAAGAATCATATTAATTTATGATGGAATTTTGGTGACATAATTTATAGCAACATAAAATAATGTGTGCGCATGAAACCTTTAGAACAAAAATACTAAGCTGGATTTTGGTTCTTCTCTAACCAAGATCATTAGACCTCCACAAATACGACCTCTCATTGGAGGTGGGGTGCCTCGAAGCGTAAATGGTCTACTCGGGTAGCTTACGTTAGAGTTTCCTCATCAAGATCCAATGCGATGAGGTTTCCAAATAAAACACTTATTTTAATATGAGAAGTGGGAGCCTCTAAGCAAACAGTCTACTCGGGTAGCTTGCATTGAGACAACTTCCACTGGTCTCTAAGATTAATTTAAGTGGGATAACAAAGGATGTTGAGGGCATGCGGTATGGGTCCAGTACGTATGCTAAATCGCTCTGAACATCTAGAGTTAGGCTTGTGGTTACCTTGGCTTAGATGTTGCCTGGAGTATAACTCTTTTGAGATGTCCCTGCTCCGGATAGGTGAACATGGTCTTGAGATCTCCAATATTAATTTCTTTTGCTAGCGGATACCTGGCATGGAGAGAAATTAAAGGATCTTTATGGTCTGGTTGAGCGTTTTGTCGTAAATGGACTACTCGGGTAGCTTGCGACAAATTTGCTTGGGCAATTGGAGGAAACAAACTGCATTGTTTTATCTAAAGGTTCTATGCATTATTTGTTTCAATCGTTCTGTTGTATGTTCTTAATTTATTTCGTTATTCATTTTCAGATATGTCTATTATTATTTTTCGTATCTTGGAGCAAAATCCCTTGATGGGTTCTAATTTCCTTGAATGGAAATGGCTCATGGAGCAGTGCATGGTCTCTACGCAGACACTATTTGTGTTACTTACGCCTCGCCCGGCGGTACCACTAGACCAGTCCTCAGGCTACTCTGGGAGTGCCTGTGAGAGATGGGAAGTGAGCAATGATCATCTGTTATCAATGTTCATGACATCCATGTGTGAGGAGCTCCAACTAAAGTATCAGTATAGTACTGATGCTGTTGATGTTTGGAGAGATCTCATCAGGACTTATGGCAGAGTGGGACGGACTGCAAGAGCTGAGTTCATAAGGAGACTTGTGAGCTGCAAGCTAGCACCGGGTGGAAATGTAAGGGAGCATGTGTTGTACATGGACTATCTCAAGGGATTTTATATCTTGGATGGTGGTTGTATGACTGATCGACTATTCATCGATGTCGTTTATGGCTCTCTTCCGGAATCTTTCCATGACTTCACTCCCTTAGTTGAAGACATGATCTTTACTTTGGAGGATTTCATCGTTTTCTTGGAATCTGCCAAGACGGTCAATGATTCTATGATGACTGTTGTGCTTGAGCATCATTTCCCACTTCCTAGTGAAGAAGATGTGAGCACAGAAGCGTCAGTGGGTGGAGATAGTAAGGAAAGATTTGCAGGCAAGGTTTACAAAAGGAGGGTCTGTTCTGCATGCAAGAGGAAGGGTCACTGTGAAGTAACTTGTCCGGTGTCTGTCACCAAGGGACAAGGTACGTCATCTTCTGTGCTAGTCATTGAAACATGTTTAGCTACGGTTTCTATTCATTCGTGGATAGTGGATACTGGAGCTACTGACCATGTTTGTTACTCCCTGCAGGGGTTTGAGCTGACTAGGAGGCTAGAAGATGGCGAGATTACCATCTCCATGGGGAATGCTGCTAGAGTTTCGGCAGCAGCTGTTGGAGATGTTACTTTGCATTTTGAGAACAGTGTTTTGACATTGAGAGATGTTTTATATGTGCCAAGTTTTCGGCGCAATTTAATTTCAGTTTCCAAACTCTTTTCTGATGGATTTTCTGTTGTTTTTGATAGAAATTGTTCTATCATGAGAAATAACACTGTTATCTGTCGTGGGTTACTGAAAGATTCTCTTTATGTTATTACTTGCTCAAACGGACAAACAGTGAAAGAGGCATATAACCTCTCTAATCAAAATAAAAGAAAGTTTTCTTCAAGTGAGGATATAACATATCTTTGGCACTTGAGACTCGGTCATGTCAATCTTAAAAGAATCAAGAAACTCGTTGATTGTGGAATTATGGACCCAATCCAGGTAGTTCCACATAGAGTTTGTGAATCTTGCATTGAGGGGAAGATGACGACCAGGCCCTTTAAGGCAACGGAGTCTCGAGCAAGTGATGTGTGAGGCCTCATCCACTCTGATCTGTGTGGGCCTATGTCGACACAGGCCTGCACAGGGCACAGATACTTTGTCACCTTCATAGATGACTACTCCAGATATGGTTATGTTTACTTACTTCACTATAAGTCTGAATGCCTTGAAAAATTCAAAGAATTCAAGGCTGAGGTAGAGAAGAAGTTGAACAAGTCCATAAAGGTACTACGATCTGATCGTGGTGGAGAATATCTCAGCAATGAGTTCTTGCAGTATCTGGCAGATCAAGGGATTACATCCCAGTGGACTGCACCCGGCACCCCTCAGCAAAACGGTGTAGCTGAAAGAAGAAACAAAACTCTTTTGGAAATGGTTAGATCGATGATGAGCTATGCCAGTTTACCAATTTCCTTTTGGGGATATGCACTAGAAACAGCATCGTACTTACTTAACTTAGTTCCTTCCAAATCAGTTCCCAAAACTCCAGTTGAGCTCTGGTATGGGCACAAGCCCAATTTGCTCAAACTAAGAGTGTGGGGTTGTCCAGCATACGTGCTGAACAAGGAAGCTGACAAGTTGGAAGGAAGATCTAAGTTAATGCTGTTTGTAGGATATCCTAGGCAAACAAAGGGTGGTTTCTTTTATGATCCAGAAGATAAGAAAGTCGTTGTGAGTACCAACGCAAAATTTCTGGAAGATGAATTCATAAGAAACCACAAGACCAAGAGCGAGATTGTACTTCAAGAATTTGAAGAGAACAATCCAAGTCCATCAGGAGAACCCCGTGGCATTCTGAGCATGCCTGTGTTAGGCATGGACTCAGGTGCACGACCGCCTGTGCGAGATGGTGAATCACAAGTGAATGCACCAAACACAGACACATTAAAGGGGCCTCGTCGCAGTGGGAGGTTGTCTAGACAACCAGAACGGTACATGTTCATAGGAGAGTCGTCGGACTTGATACCTGAGGACGGACTGAATGATACCGACCCATGGACATACGACGAAGCCATGAATGACAAGGATGCTGATCAATGGCGTAAGGCCATGGATTCTGAAATAGAATCCATCACAGCTATGGATGTATACCAGAAATCCTCGCTGCCAGAAGGCTTTCGAGCCATAGGCAGCAAGTGGGTATACAAGAGAAAGAGAGATTCAAATGGCAACATAACGGCATTTAAGGCCAGACTGGTGGCGAAAGGTTATAGTCAAAGAGAAAGCATTGACTATGATGAAACCTTCTCACCAGTTGCTATGTTGAAATCCATTCGAATACTTCTATCCATAGCAGCACATATGGATCTTGAGATCTGGCAAATGGATGTCAAAACTGCGTTCTTAAACGGGTACCTTGAAGAAGGTCGTGACATCTATATGGAACAGCCAGAAGGATATGTGCAGGCAGATCAGAAGCATCTTGTCTGGAAGCTAAAGAAGTCCTTGTATGGACTTAAACAAGCTTCAAGGTCATGGAACAAGCGTTTCGATGATGTGATCAAATCCTATGGATTTGCACAATGCGAGAACGAAAGTTGCGTGTACCGATTATGTGTCAGTGGAAGCGTGGTTTTTCTTGCACTTTATGTAGATGACATTCTCCTATTTGGAGACAATGTGGAGGTGTTATCAGGCATAAAAGGTTGGTTATCCGAGCAGTTTCAGATGAAAGATCTGGGCAATGCTGGCTACATCCTAGGGATCAAAGTTCTGCGAAATCGCAAGAAAAGGATGTTGAGCTTGTCTCAGAGTACTTACATTGATACTGTGTTGGCTCGTTTCAGCATGGAGAATTCCAAGAAAGGTCTTCTGCCTTATCGTCCTGGAATTCGGCTCTCTAAGTCACAGTGTCCTGTGACGGATAAAGAGATAGATGAGATGTCCAAAGTACCATATGCTTCGGCAGTGGGAAGTCTCATGTACGCCATGCTGTGCACGTGGCCTGATATCTGCTATGCTGTGGGCATGGCAGCAAGATATCAGTCCAACCCTGGACAGGCGCATTGGTTTGCGGTAAAACACATTCTCAAGTATCTGAGGAGAACACGCGATTTGTGTTTGACTTATCAGAGTGAGAGCTTGTGTCCTGTTGGGTACACGGACTCGGATTTCCAGGCGGATCAAGATGAGAAGCGATCAACCTCTGGTTATGTGTTTACCTTGGGAGGAGGTGCTGTGTCTTGGAGGAGTGCGAAGCAGAAGTGCATCGCAGACTCCACCATGGAAGCTGAATATGTAGCAGCTTCGGAAGCATCAAAGGAAGCCGTATGGTTTCGGAACTTCCTACTTGAGCTGGATGTTATTCCAAGTTTGCCAAGAACTATCACAGTTTACTGTGATAATGCTGGTGCAGTGGCAAACTCAAAAGAACCCAGAACTCACAAGGCATCAAAACACATTGAGAGAAAATACCACATCATACGAGAGATCGTGGCAAGAGGTGATGTGCTCATTCAGAAGATTGATACGAAAGAGAATCTAGCTGATCCCTTTACAAAAGGATTGCCTTAGAAGATCTATGAGGAACACGTTCGTGCTCTTGGGCTGAAGATCTGAGGATAGGCTTTATCTGTTCCTTTTGTAATAGCTAGATTGTTTAGACACACTTGATACTCTGTAAGAGCAATGGTATTATGCTTTGAGTATAAGTGGGAGATTGTTGGGATATGTATACTGAAAAGCATAATTGATCAAGCGTTTGTATACTGGCTTTCATTATGTTGATACATTAAACAAATCTCGCTATCTGATAATGTGAACATACAACGAACTATAATATCCTATTATCTCGCCGATAGGGATGGCCATGTGGTGTTACCACAGCAGGATCATATGGCTCGCTTGACCTAGCGAGATATAAAGAGTATCACAGCTGAGATGGTCCCTGGATAGGCTGTCGGTTTAAGCTGCGGCACATCGGTTCATAAGTGGGCTTATCCTGGCCGCTTGATGTGTCGGTACATTTTTATGTATTGATGGGATCAACAGTGGGATGCGCCATTCTCATTGACATATGAACGAGCCAGATCCCTAACATACTTTCTGTGATCTTAAATCGTACTGAAGGATAAGGGGCACACACAGGTTGACCGCACTTTGATTTACCATGGTGGCGGGTCTTACATGTACCCTTATACCCGTATTTTGGGTGTTGGCAATCTGTGTGGGGTCTGCTTAGTCTGGATGTATGGTAACATATCCGTTTCAGGATGGTGACATTCCCTGATGAGCTCACAAGGTTCTTTATGCTAAGTCCTGCAGGCTGAATGATTTATTCAAGCATAAGAGATAAAGGTTGAGTGGTATTATTCAGGAAATAAGATACTCCCTCCGTCCCGCTGAAGTAGTCCCATTTCCTATTTTTGTTTGTCCCATAAATTAGTCCCACTTTCCTAAAATAGCAAACTTTTTCACACTCACCAATAAAATATTAATTCCACTACACTCACAACTCTTAATCTCCGTGCCGAAAAGAAAAGGGACTACTTCACCGGGACGGAGGGAGTATTAATTAATTGTGGTTGATTGTCATATAAACCAAATTAATTAATGAATGTCTGAAACCTTAAATATGTGGATCAAGTTAGTTTGGTGCAACCCGTTCCTAATAACGTGGTAATAAAGGGGCGAGTCAGTATTGTTACCGTGGTGAAGGTTAAAACAATACTTTATTAATTAATTAATGTTCTGGGTTGGACATGAGAGAATTAATTAATAAAAGAGGGCCCACTTTATTATTTGCATCTGATCCCTGGTCTGGCCCACACACTGCTCAAGCCCATTAGGGTTAGGGTTTCATTAAACCCTAACATTATAAATAGCCAAACCCTAGATCAGAAAAAGTGAGAAACATATTTTCAGTGTACAAGAGGGGGCGACGGCTAGGGCTATTCAGGAAGGAGGGATTTTCTCTGATCAAATCCTCCGGCTGAATCAACTTGGTAGAATAATCCTCACCAGATTTCCAAGGAGCAAGGGACACAGATCAGAAGATCAGATCTGTAGGAACAAGAGAGAAGCCATCGTTTTCTTCAAGAAGAAGAAGCCATCGTTTTGTTCATTTTCCGCTTCAGATCTGAACGTTTTTTCACCGTTATCATACTCCGATCTGTCCTGTAGATCAAACGGTGAAAGAGGTATAAACCCTAATCCATCTTGTACAATTAATTTAGTAGGAGCATGCATAGGCTTTGCATGGTTTATTTAATTGCATTTATTTTGATATCCTAAGAACGATCCTGCGAATTGAATAACAACTCATGTTGTTGATCGTAGACTCAAACCCATCTACCGCAGTCACGATGCTAGTTTGAGTAGGGCATGACCCATAGCATGTTAGCATCACGATGCACTAACCTATGGTATCTCTTTAACTAACAAGGAACGATTTTTAGGGCTCGCGGAACGCAGAGCCAACATCCACGTTTAGTACGTTTGATGTTCTTCTCTAAGTGGGGTTTTCTCAGAGAGAGGACATATAGTAAACTAAAACAGTAAACACTGACAAAATATTAAAAACAAAATGATCATTCATTTCATGCTTTGATTTTTTTTTGAAAAGAAAATATCAATTTTCATTTGAATTTAACCCACACTATAGGGGTAAGATAGCCCACCTTGAGTGGGTACGGGAATACTGCGAGTTGGTCTAGTCGGCAATTATCTCCTTACCCTGTCCTATAAAATAAGGAATCTGAGTCAGTCCCCAAGGGTCAAGAGGTTGAGATATCTTCTAATTCGAAACTTCAAAGAATTATAGGCTCTTAAATTTTCATGGACATTTCTAGATTTAAGCCTCCGGAGATAAGGATATGAAAGAATAACTTTATTGGTTTAGTTTGATGAATAATGAAATCAAACATTGGTCAAAATAGTTTGTAATTCAATATGAAGAGTCTTTCTAGAAAGAAAGATCACTGTTCGATTAAATTTAACAAGTGTTCAAGAATTCATCTAGTGACTTAGCATTAGATCAAGAAACAATTTCAAAAGGAACTTCAATTCTACTCATAATTTGTAGTTCGATGAGACTATGATGTCAAGGTTTGAAAAGTTCAATTCAAATTAGGTTTCAAGAATTGTATAGGTTATGATAGGTGGGATTGATCAATCAAAGTTGGTTCGAACCAAAAAGCTTTCTGGGAGAGCAAGAAAATAGAAATTGCTCTCTGCATTGATTGTTATGTATAATGTCGATTGAAATAGAAGGCATATAAAGGAAGAAGGGTTGTGTCGATCGACGTAGGGAATGTTGATCCAAATAGAAAATGTCGAGTTGTATGAATATGTTGACAGAAATAAAATAAGTTATTCGATGTCAAAAAAAAATTCGAAATTTTTTCCCCGTTGACTTAAATGAAGTGTGTAGGTCGACATGAAAGATGCCAACCAATATGGGGTACATCAATCCAAACAAGTGGATCGAGTGAGAAATCGAGCAAGAGATCTATGTCGATAGATGCATTCTATGTCGATTGATATGTTTTATTTTGATTGTCACCAAGTTTATCGATCAAAACAAAGAGCACAGATCACTTGGCGAGAAGATGGAGTTTTGGCTCAAACTGTGATCCAGACTCGTCCATTTGATATCCAACAACACCAAGTGCATTCTAAGCATAAATTAGGATCCTGGGATGGTTCTAAACATGCTAATAAAAAAAACATAGCTGAATCATAAACAATGCTCAACATTTCATTATGGAGCTAAATATTTAAAAAATAACCTAAATGATCAAAATATCGATTCCTACCTTATCATACAGTTTCTAAGCTCAAAATTTAACATACTAGACATTCATACATACTTAAAAGATAAAAAAGCTAAGAAAACTAAAGCTCAAGGAAATTCCACCCTACTTGAAGAAACGACTCTGAGATTCGCTATTCTAACAGCTAAGCAATATCGAACTCTGGTGCATGATATGGAAATGGATAGCATGCAGTTAGTTCGACAAATTAATGGTATCCAACCCCCACCCTCTTATTGTGATGTTCTAATTTCTAATATTTAAAGGATAGCAGAAGAGACTGGGAACCCTTCCTTTCATTACATCCGGAGAACCGCCAACCAAGTTGCTCATTAAGCCACGGGAGGATCAGACTTCAACTGTATTAAGCATATCCCCAATCATCTTGAGTACTATATGTATATGGATATGTTACTCATCATCTTACTATTAAGCTTGACTTTTTTGTATAAAAAAAACTAAAACAATATTAGGATCAAAATTTCTCAACTAGGGAAAGAATTTCAAACATGAAAAAATAAAAAAAAATTTATGGGGTTCGGTTTACTTCTCGAAGATATTAGAATCACGTTAGCTTAGTAACTTCTTGGTTTTGATCCGATCAAAAACTCTTAAACAAGAAAAATGGAAGAAATTATGTTGGATTAGGGAATAGATGGGGTTAAAAACCCAAAATATAACATGTTTTACCTTAAAAATCTTTTGCGGGAACTTCTCCGAAATACTCACTGGAAAAAGTGTGGAGAATTTGTGATGAAATTTGAAGAAGATAAATTAAATTACCTTTGTATTTATAGAAAGGGGGGGAATGCCAATTTGGTTATTTCTGAGAATGTAAAATGTTAAAGTGGTTGCCAATAGGTTAGGTTGTCTCGTCGGTCACATTGACAACAACTCCACGTCAACACTAAGTCATCTTTACATAAAATGAAAATAATTTATTGGTTTACACAATTAGACAATCGAATATTTCTCAATATGAAAATGACAGCTCATATGGAGAATAAATTAAGCTTACAACTGATAAATTGATATTCTTCAATAAAATATTTGAATTAAAGATGGATGGGAATTAATTCTCAAACAAGAGATTTTTAAATCGCTCGATTGTAGAAATTCTAAAATAAAAATTAGTAATGAAAAAATTATTTACGAAATTCGACAATTACCTTAAAGTTTTCGAGGGGTGTTACAGACTGAATCATGCTTTCAACTACTTCGGGTTCTAGGGCTTTCTTTTCACCCGTCTCATCCCAGTAGACGGTTGATTTGCTCTTCCTACTGTATAGCGCTTCAAACATTATTGTCTTAATAGTGGATTTTCAATTTTTATTATAAGTGAATTCGATCAACGGTAAGGCTTGTTCGCAGTTCATCCCTTAATCTAGCAAAATGGCTCTTCAACATATCCTCTATGGCTTGAATCGTCCTTTCCGAATGTCCATCTAATTGTGGGTGATATGCCATACTGAAATTCAATAGAGTTCCCAATTCTCTTTTTATTTTGGTTCAAAATATGGATGTGAGGTTGGCTTCTTGGTCAAAGATAATAGAGTTTGGTATTCCATGTAATTGGATTATCTCTCGCACATAAATTTGTGTCAGCTATTTGAGCTCCATATTTAGTTTATATCAATAAGAAATGAGCACTATACGTTAACATATCCACGATTACCATATGCTTGTATTATTCCTTTGTGAACTAGGTAGGTTCGTTACAAAGCCTACTGTTATGGCTCTCATTTCCACTTGGGAATTTCCAAGGGTTGTAATTTTTGGTATGGGCATTGGTGTTGACTTTTCACTTGCTGCCAGGTCAAGCAATTCTCTACATAATCGGCTATATCCCTTTTCATTCAATCCCACCAGAAGGATTGTTTCGAATCTTGATAGATCTTGTTTCCTCCCGGATGTGCAACATATGGGGAATTATGCGCTTTTCTCAAGATTTCCTTCTTCAATTCCTCATTCTCAAGTGTACAAAACCAAACTATGAAGTATAAGTCATTATCTGGCTTCTCATGAAATTCTTCTCTCTTCCTTGGCAAACTTTTGTTCAAATCTTCTCGAGTTGTTCACTTTGCCTTCCCGCTTCTAAAGTTCTTCGTCTTAATTCAAGAATTGTCACCATCATTGCTAGCTTTACTTCCCTAGTTAAGCTTTATGTGATAATTCCAAGTTTAAATCTATCAAATCCCCTTTTCAGTTCCTCTGTAGTTGTTAAACATATTGCACTGGCATAACCTTTTTGAATCCAGACATTAGAGACACTATTAGCTTTTCATGGATGATAGTGGATGGTTAAGTCATATTCGTTTACCAGTTCCGATCATTTCTTTTGTTTCATGTTCAACTCTTTATGCTCGAAGAAGTATTTCAAACTCATGTGGCCAGTAAAGATCACACACTTGAATCTATACAAGTGATATCTCCATAGCTTCAACGTGCATCATGGCTACGACTTCTAAATCATGAGTCGTGTAGTTGAGTTTATGCAGTCGTAGTTGCCAAGAACCATACGCTATCACCCTACCTCCTTGCATTAAAAAATAACATAAACCATTATTTGATGCATTCATATAGACTTCGAGATCTTTACCTTCTTCGGGTATGGCTAATACAGGTGCATTGGTTAATAGTTCTTTCAACTTTTGGAACCTTTTCTTGTAAGTCTTGGTCCACTCGTAATTTGCACCTTTTCTCAATAAATAAGACACCGACTTTGTTATCTTAGAAAATTCTTCAGCAAAGCATCGATAGTAGCTGACTAATTCTAGAAACTTTGGATTTCATTCAGGTCCACCTTTATTCCTTCGGTGGAGATCACATGTCCTAATAGCATGACTTCTTTTAGCCAAAATGCATACTTGTTAAACTTGGTATTGAACTTTTCCTTGTCATTATTTCAAGGACAATCCAAATGTTCTTGATGTTCCCCTTCTCCTTGGGAGTAGATCAAAATGTCATCTATGAATAACACTGAAAAACTCGATTCATCAAGTCCATGTATACTGCGGTACATTTGTTAGCCTGAGCGAACATTATTGTGACCTCATAGTGTCAATATCTAGTACGAAAGGAAGTTTTTAAAATGTGTTTTTCTTTCAATTTTAACTTATGATAGCCGAATTTGAGAATGATTTTCGAGAAAACTCCAGCTCCTTTGAGTTGGTCGAATAGGTCATTGATTATGGGTAAAGGAAACTTTTTCTTCAAAGCTAGTCTTCATGAGTAGCGAATAATTGTTCTTCCAATTTAAATTAAGTCCCAAAAAAGAACAATATTATTGAGGTGTTACAAGTAGATCATTCTCGAAGTATGTATTATTTGGATCCTTAGTTCTACATTGCAAGGCTTAAGCGTTTGTTTATTTCTAAATGTTTTTCTTCAATTTATCTCGTTCTTCTTCTCAAGTCTCGAGATAGTCGTATCGAATATGACTTGGTGAGTTCCATTCAAAGCATGTACGATGTTGTTTCCAGTATGGTTGTGTTTTATATGATGTTTTTTTGTTGAACCTTCAGGTGTTATTACCTAGAACTTGCTTTACGCCTTTGGAAATTTGAGAATTAATGTTCTCACCTTCTTATCCAAATCACGAATAAATCTTTCATTTGTTTCTCTAGATGAGTTGGAGGTGATTTCAACTGCTTAGATAAGTGAGACAGTTGGTTTCTCAATTGTGAAGTCATGTCTTTTACATCGTGGCTGAAAGGCTCTTCTAACAAATAAAGTTGCATCTACAAGTTTAACAGATGATTGAGTTGGCTTCATTCCTTCATGCTAATTGATTCGTGTTAATTTGAATTCATAGTATTATAGTGAGACAAAGACTTCCCTGACTGACATGGTTAAAAGATCACGTTCCCTTAAAGTTATGACGTTGGTGACCATGTCTTCCTTTAGCTCGTGCGAAAATATTGTTGTTTAGGTCAACGACTGGATATTTTCCTCATAGTGTGGCCATCTCATTCATCTTTGTGTTAAAACGTGCTTCTGTTTTCATAATTGACTCTCTTGGAATCATTGAAAATTACTCATATTTGCCGGCATATTTTTGTTGTTTATTTATCGTGATTTGCGTTGATTCCTTTTATAGATCGTCAATAAAATAAAAAATTTCCCAAGAATTTTCATAGTGCCTAATATCCTGCATTCGATATTCATCCAAGGTAGAAAATATTATAGCTTGAGCTTAGAAATCAAGTTGATGTTTTATTTTGTTATCAAACGTCCATTTGTTGGTAAGCTTTGAGATGATTTTAGAAAGTTCATTATTCTCTTTATCTGTATTGACCTTTTTATTTGGAAAGGCCCTTCAGTAATTACTTACCACATGTCTTAAGGTTGGCTCAAAAGGTGTGCTCTGACTGCTCTGCTAGGTTTTATAATTCTTGACTTAAAGTCTTGGCAGTCTATTCAAGGTTATCTTAATCATATCCTAAGTTATCTCTACTCTACTCACTAGAAAATCAAATTAAAAAAAAACACAAAACTGGATCTGGTACTAAGCGATTCAAAAACAGTCAATTAGTAATGCGGTATTTATTTTCACAAACAAATTACCTAATCGTTAGAAGAGCAAAGGTCAACTAAAAATTTAACAAACACGTGGAACTCACATGGCTTGCTAGATCAAGTACTAGCTACTACAATGACTAAAGATGTCCAAGTGCGATACAAAAGATAGGATTTGATTACCTAGGCAAGTAATTGAAACAAACTTGAAAAAACAACTATTAACTACAAACACACAATATCTTAAGTAAAGTAGCAATCTCAACAACAACAATCAACAAGAAAACACTCTTAACACAAACACTCTTAGCAATAAACCAAGTAAAGGAAAAAAAAAACTAATCGGGGAAAAGGAGGATTTAGGATAGATGATGCAATAGACCTAGATATGACTCTCGAACTCCTACAAACCAACTTTAATCATACGTGTGTTGATTGATTCACCCTACACTAGTCAACTCCCTTAGACACGGTGAGAAGACCGTAGATCACCTACGCTATTCAATCTTCGCATTATCCTAACCTAGGAAACTCCCAAAAGTGCATAAATTATTGACCTATATGCTCCTTCTTCTCGCTAAAGTTGAGCTACACCCATATGCATGCCTTTAATTCAATAATTTTGGGTCTTGTAGAGTCATGTTTGAGTCTAATTAGGTCTTAACAAGCATGTTTTTGCATGAGTAGTCTTTAAGTAAATAGTGTCCGCCATTTAGCCCATTTTGTGTCTAGATTGTTGTTAAATAATGCAGGTTAACATTAAGTGCAAATCCTAAAGAAGAGTGAATGATGTTGAATGAAGATGCTGAAGCATGGTGTAGAAAGTTGCTCGGCAAGAGAGAGAAAGTCGGGGAGAGAAAAAATAGCATCTCAAATATTGCTGACTTGGAGGATTAAAAGCTGAGTTGAGCTAGGTGAATTAATGTGCCTTGGACTGATGCCACATCACCAAGGATAATTAAGGCAATGCAGAGTTAAATGGGGAAACCTAGAAGTATGCTTTCATAGAGGAACAACTGCATATAAAAGGGTCAGAGAGAGCACACTTTCAAAGGGGGAGATACAAACAAAACTACACAGAAATTACAGCGAGGATAGCTGAGAGGCAGTGGACAGAGTTGGGTATTGGCCGAAGGAGGATTCCTGAGGAGAATTTCTCTAGGGTTGAAGGAATTTATCCTGTGGATATTTCCATCAATATTTCAGCTGTTTAACTTTGTTATTATGTTTATCTGTAGAGAATTTTTAGTCATTTACTTTCTAGCTTTAGCTATGAGCTAAACCTTTGAGACATGGGTGGTAGACCTCTTTGTTTAAATTTATTTCAATGTTTTGTTGATCTATTGTTATTCTACCAAAACTGGGTGGTTATCAATCTAATCTTGCTCTGTTTGGCCAACATTAGTTACATTTGAAGTTCTGTAATAGAAAAGGCTAGATCAATGCTACAACATCTTACACAGCATAGAGAGTCATCAACCTTAGTTATCTTTTATAACTGAGATCTTATCAACTTGTTTGTCTATATTTTGTTAATCCAGTTATCATTGTTCTATTTATGTTTATTTAACATTTCAGCAATATGATCATTCTAATCATCGACTATTTGAACCCTTGTTGCATGTTAATGTGTGCACGATTCTACATATATGGCATTCCCTATGGGATTCGAGTCTGGAGTACTTCTAGACATTACTTGTGATAGTTTACACTTGCACTTTGTTGCACATTCTGCACAAACCAAGTTTATGGCACTGTTGTCGGGGAGTGCCATAGAATCTTGTTGCTATTTTAACTGCAATTATGGTTAATTATAGTATTTTAAAAAAATTAAAGAAGTTATTAATATTAAACTTGTTGATTTTCAGGTGTGCCTTGTGTATGAACTAAAGAGTACCACCTGAAATACAAGAAATTCAGTTGTTTGATCCAGAGATTGAAAGAACGTTAAGAAGGAATTAAAGAAGACGGAGGAAAATAGAACTCAAATGGCTAATCCAGCTGGTGCAGAAGCTGCTGGATAACAAAATTTTGGAAATTCATTAGCTATGGTTGATGATAAGCATAGAAGTATTCGAGCTTATGCTAATCCTATATCCAATGAGCTGAAGTCTAGAATTGTGCTACCTGCAATTGAAGAAACTCAATTTGAACTGAAGCTGGTGATGTTTCAAATGCTTAAAACTAATGGTCAATTCAGTGGGTTGGCATCAGAAGACCCTCATCTTCACCTCAAATCTTTTTAGGATATGAATGACAACTTTATGCTACCTGGTGCATCTCAAGAAACACTAAGGTTAAGACTGTTTCCTTTCTCTCTGATTGACAGTGTCAAGTTATGGTTGAATAATCTTGATCTGTGCGCAAAATGACCGATATTTCAATGTTTTTGCATGCATGTTTGTGTTCATTTTACTCCCATATCATATGTTTTTTATGTTGTTTACATTGTGTTTTCGTGTTTTGTGTGATTTGGAGTGCGTAGGATAGGTTTGTGATATGTGTGTAAAATAACCTAATTTTCGATGTGAGAGCGTGCATGTTTGTGGCCATTTTACCCTCATATCATATGCTTTCGTTGTTCTTTTGTCTTGTTTTCGTGTTTTCGTGTTTGAAATGATGTATGATACGTTTTGAGCATAATATAGCATATTTTGGGAAGTTCTGGAGGAAAATCGCCCGAGTTTGGAGTCCGAGGAGGTTAGGCTTGCTCGAGAAGAACAAAAGGAGGGTTTCGGAAGCTTGGAGGACTCGCCCGGCCGAGCGAAGCAGGCTCGGCCGAGCTGAGCCGGGCAGAGGCCTCGCTGGGCCGAGCAGTGCAGCCTCGACCGAGCCTGGCGGGCAGAGGCCTCGCTCGGTCGAGCGGTTCTGGCTCGGCCGAGCCAAAGCGCGCTTCCCAGATTGCTGTGGTTCTCGGGTGGCTTGGGCGAGCCTTGGTTGGCTCGGGCAATTCGAGGCTCTGCTAGCTCGTCTATAAAAGGGGGAAAATCAATTAAATGAAGAACTTTTTGCCAAATTGAAGAATAACCATCACTAACTTCTACCTAGATTCATCTCTACACTTTCTTCCCCACTTGAATCGAGGAGAACCAAGGATCATTCCATCAACTTGGTGACATTTGAAGAAGGAGATTAGGTGGCTTGGATTCATCGAAGGCAATCATAGAAGATCAATTTTGACCTTGAAGCTTTGTAATGTCAATTCTTATCTTTCAACTTGTATTGCTTCAAATTCAAGGTATGAGGAGCTAAATTCCTAAGTGAGTGTTGTAATATGGATATTGAGACGGATTGAACCTTCTATGCTTGTTTACTTTTCTATGAAGTCTTGATTTGCACTTGAGCTTGTTCATACCTAATAGATGTAGGTAATAGCCAATCTATAGGTAGTTGATGTGAACGTTGCAGCCAATACGGGGACAGAAACGTCATGATAAGTGCATAATCATATAGTTTTAGTTCCAATCCTTGTACGGAGCTAGGATTATAGGGCAATAATTGACGGTCGATTTGGAGTGAGTTAGAGGTCGATAATGTAGTTGTTTGAGATTTCTAATTTCATCTACGGACAATTCACCGGTACAAAGGGGATTGACTAGGATAGTGTCGATTGCTCAACTTCATAGGAATTAAAATCGTTTACAACATAGCTCGGTTTAATTTGGCTCAATTGAAGTTTACAAACACTCACTTCATTCTAAGATTGATGGAATTATTACTCTAATCTACCCAAACATTTGAAAGAAGTAATTGATTTGTAAATTTAGCAAATTGTTGAATGTTTGATTGAATGCAATTTGTAGTTTAGTTTTCAAATCATAGCTAGATAGATTAAGAAAACCAACGACTATTGTATTGCCTAGCTATTGATGCATCTTCTTACGAGTAAATAATTTCCACGAGAGCGAATAGAAAATATCTCGGATTGATAATTTGACGTGAGAATTGTGTGTCACTTCACACGACGGTCACATTTTTGGCGCCGTTGCCGGGGAATCTTTTAGTAGGTTTGGTGGAATTATTGAAAGTGCAAGTGTGGTATGCTAGGTGTTTGAGGAAATGCTTGTGTGAATATTCTTACTAACATTGTTTTGTTGTTCTTTGCGTTTGTTTGTTTTTGTTGGATTGTTTACTTGTAATTGGTTTTGTGGATTTTTCCTAGGTAGTTTATGATCACTCGATCAAAGGCTAGAGAGCTTGAGGAAAGGAAACTACAAGAAAGAAGAGCACATATTCAAATCGATTTTGAGATGGCTAATCATGGGGAAGACATGGTTAGGATAGAAGAGTTGGAAAGGCAACTCGAGTTGATGAAGGCCATGATCAATGAGAGGAATGGTCCGAGGAGACCATTACAAAATCTTTTTCGACCTCAAGGTGAACCGTTAACGGGAGGTTTTTGGTTAGGAGTAAATGCTACGCAATTTGAGATAAAGCCACAGTTGGTCCAAATGATACAAAACAACCAATTTGGGGGGCATTTAACCGAGGATCGAAATGTTCATATTTCTCAATTTTTGGAGATTATGGATACTATAAAGATCAACCAAGTGCCTCAAGATCAAATACGACTGCGGTTATTCTCATTCTTTTTGAGAGATGGTGCAAGGAATTGGTTCGAAGGCTTGGACAAATGAAATATTGTCACTTGGGAAGAGTTGAGAGAGAATTTTCTATTCAAGTTTTTTCCACCAAGTTTGACTTTGAAGAGAAGGGCTGATATCACATCGTTTGGGCAACGGTACGATGAAGCTCTATACGAGGCATGGGATAGGTTCCGAGAGCTTCTACGAAAATGCTCGAGACATGGACTTTATTGGAGTCAACAAATTTGCCAATTCTACGGGGGATTAAACTATGAGATGAAAGTGATGTTAGATGCTTCATCGGGAGGAGCATTTCTTGACCTTGAAGAGGAAGAAGCTTGGAGGACAATTAAGAAAACGGCTGAGAATAGTTTCCATTGGCCTAAGGAACACAAGGACTATCGATCGGTTAAGTCGGTAAATGAAGCCAAGGAAAGTGAAGAATTTAAAGAGCAAATTGCGCTCATGCAAAAGAAGCTTGATGCGTTATCTACATCGAGAAATAGAAATGAGGATATGATGGTAGTTCGGCATGAAGAGTCGCATCCGGAGAGTTTGAACTTTGTGAATTAAAGAATGGGGTTCAACGCTCGTCCCCAATACAATCCACAGGGGAACATGTACTATCATCCGTCCAACCGTTTTCACCCGAATTTTTTCTATGCTAATCCAAACAATGCTCTTAATCCTCCATTACAATTGAAGAAGTAAAAGGAGAGTTGGAAGAAGAAGTTGATGAAGGGAAGTTAGTTGAAGTTAAGCACGTGGAAGCAAATGAGGATGTGAGCATGGGTGAGGTTAAGTTTTTCGAGTAAGTCAAGAAGGGAGACATTGAGATGCCTCTACCGGAAGAAATAGAAAGAGTACCTATGCTCGATAAACATTTTGGTAAAGAAGAAGTAGTTGAAGATGGTATTAGTGAGTTTGAAGAAATGAACATTTCTAGTAAGAAAGAAGATCCCGGAGGTTTTGTAGTTGGATGCAAGATTGGAGAGAAACATATTGAGAAGGCCTTGTGTGATTCCGGTGCAAGTGTCAACATTATGTCATGGGATTTTTTTAAGGAATTGGAGTTTGGAAACTTGAAACCAACAAGTCAAATGCTTCAATTGGCTAATCATGCTTTATTTTGCCCAAAAGGGGTAGTTGAAGATGTTCATGTCGAGGTATTGCCGTTTACCTTTCCGGGGGACATCCTTGTTGTAGACATGAAGAACAAAGGGGGGATTCAACTTATTCTCAGAAGACCATTCTTGCACACTACCGATGCTCTTTTCGATATGAAGCACGGTGAACTTACGTTCCGTTGTTGTGGCAAGGAAGTGGTGTTTTCATTACCTCCAAAGAACATCGATGTTGGTGAATTTGAGAAGGGTGTAAACAAAAAGAGAATAAAGAATGTGTTGGAACCAAACTTAAAAAGTATGAATGAGGAAGAAGAAGTATGCAAGGATCTGGGGGATGATGAAATTCTCGATCAAGTTCGACTCAAGAATGCTCGTGTGGATATGGATCCACCAAGGAGTGCTAGAAGGAAGCTTCGTTTCCCCGAAGATTGTGTTGAGATATGTCAAGGTATGAGTTCCGGTTCCACACCATTCGATCATGATTGAGATGAGGTATGATCGTCGAGCTTTTGACGTTAAACAAGCGCTTATTGGGAGGCAACCCAATCTTTTAAAATTTGTTCTTTTGCGTAGTTGAATAATTGTTAGGTTTATGATTTTTGTTGGAATAATATGTTTGTTGTTTTGAAGGATTCTTTATTGTTTTGTTGCTACAATTTCGTATGAAGAATGTGTGTTTGAAGGTTTGGAAAGGATGGAAGGCTACATGATCGAGAAGATGCTGGAAAAAGGGCAAAAATTGGTGAAAGCAGGGGTAGCTCGGCCGACCGGTGCAGGCTCGGCCGAGCTGGGTCGTAGGCCTTGGACAGGGGCCTCGCTTGGTCGAGCGAGGCAGGCTCGACCGAGCCCAAGCGTGCCAGCAGCCCCCTCGCGGACAGACACCTCGCTCGGCCGAGCCATCTGGCGCTCGGCCGAGCCGTGCGCAAGTTTAAAATATTGAGCTAGCAATTGCTCGACCCATTTGCATCTTAGTCAAAATTTCTCTTCTAAAATTTTCTCCCATACTTTTGTGCCTTTAATTGTTCGTTCTCACTTGTCAATTTTAGCTATGGCTAATAGGCATGAAATTGGGGTTTCTTCCATTTGTAGGCCTGAGGGTTTTAATGATGATGAATATGCACGGTACATTGAGTTGACACAAAAGCAAGTGATTGGAACTACATACTTATGCCGTGAAACTTTGGAAGCTTTGGATTTGAAGAAGGATATTTGGAGTTTGCTCACTCGAATGGGATGGAAGAAAGTGCTCTATGGGAGATGGCCGACTTATGTGAGGTTGACGAGGGAATTCTTGGCCTCTGTTCGAATCATTTGGACTGCAAACGGTGTTCCAGTTCTGGTAAAGTTTAAACTTGCTGGTAAAGAGTTTTCGTTGAGGAGACAAGATATTGATAGGATATTTGGGTGTTCGGTTGAATCTGTGTGTGTATTTGAGGAGCTCAATCCTCGTGCATTTTGGGAGTCAATTTCTGGAGTTAGGGTTTCTGGTGATTTTGATGTGCAAACTTGTAGGTCATTCATGATTAAGAATCATATCGTTCGTTATCTCCATAATATGATAGAGGGGTGGTCATGTCGTTTTGATGGATCTGATGCTGTTAATTTGTCTGATTTTCAATTTTTGTTTGCTTTGTTGAATGGACTGGAATTTTCTATTGGTGGATGGTTAATGGAGAGTTGGAATAACACTTGCAAATCTGCGAATTCAATTATCTGTGGTCGTGGTTTGATGTTGCCAATTTTTGAATTTTGTGGTGTTGTGGGGGCAGGAGTTTTTGCTCCAGGTTTGAGCCTTAATACAACTGCATTGGTTAAGAAAGCCTTCTTGGTCCCATCTAAGTTTGATGATTGTTATTTCTACAAATTTGGTGATTTGGGAATTGAACTGCCTAACCGTGCGTTGACTGAGATTGATGATCTGCATGACCATTCCAACTGGTTGATGAATTCCGAAGCTCATCTAGATATGACTAGATTAATTGTTGCTCGGTGTGAAGATGTGATTCTGATGCCATGCCTGCACTGCTGTCGTATTCAGCCACCACAGGATGAGGACTAACGGCAACTACCAGCAGATCAGGGAGAGTGCGAGCGCACCAGGTACCTTTTTACAAACTTAGTCTCACTTGGCTAAGTTTGGGGGGAGTAGTCGGTATCCCGGTGCCCTCTTCTGGTTCACTCTCTCATCTCTTATGTCTATCTCTATCTCTATCTTTAGTTTAGTTTAGTTTAGTTTAGTTGAATTTGAATGATTTGGATATTCGATTTGGTTGTATAACAATGTTGATTTACCTTTACTTTGGATTGTGGATCTTGGATGTTGAAATTGATTGGTTTTCGTTTCTATTGAATGTTTTGATGAATCATGGCGAGCTAGCATGTGTTTAATTCTTTCTATTTGGTTTTGGTATGTGGATGTATAATGGTATGGAATGAATGGTGGTACTAGTGGATTAATAAATTAATTTTTGTGGAAGTTTGGTTTGTGGTAAGATGGTGGACATGAGAACTTATTTGATTGTATTATGCTCAAATTGTTTGGTGGTGTTGTATTGATGTGTAATAGGTGAAAATAAGGAATGGAGAGCGGTTTGATCATGTCTACCGATGGGTAACGCTTTCTATCGTTCTTCTTACCATTTAGTTTCAAATTGAATTGTGTTGGCATGTAGAATGTTAGTTAGGTTGTTGTGTGCTTGTTGTGTGTGCATGATGAACCCAAGTGAGAATTGGAGATTGGAATCATGATTTACTTTGTAAGGCTAAATTTGCTTTAACCAATGATAGGGCATAATCTAGTTGTTAAGGCATGTTCGAATTGAACTTTTGAATTGCTGAGTTTTGTGCGGGATTAATGTTTAGGACTTGACAAAAGTCGTGAGTATTTGAGTTTCGATATTGTCATATTCTTTTTGATTGTGAGTGGCAAGTTTGAGAGCACAAAATCTAGAACTTGAATATATTCTCTATCTATTGGGCATGAGTTTGGTAACTAAAAAATGATCTTAGGCCATCGATTCTTAGTTCCTCCTTTCACTTTGGAAGTATAAGGTGGTTGATATCATAATTTTACCATTCATACCCTTGTTTCCCGTGATTGTGCTTAAATGGAGAATTTTCTTCGAAAATATTAGGACAAAATTTTGGGGGGGGGGGGAATGAGCGTATGAGGGTGAATACGGAGATGAGAGTTGAGATGGGAATCAATTGGTATCTTGAGTTGTAATTATTGAAGCAATGGAAGTATTGATTGTGGGATTGATTTGAATCCTAGAAAAATTGGTACCAACAAAAATTTGGGTACTTAGAAAAAAGAAAGAAAGAAAAGATAAAAGAAAAAAAAAAAGAAAGCACTATGAGAAGAAAGAAAAGTGTTGGTGCTAAAGAAAAATGAGAAAAAGAAAGAAAAGAAAAAAAAAATATTTGAGAATTGTGATTGGCAAAGACTCAAGGTTAGAAGTGGATTAAAGAGAATAAGTTTGGGGGTTTTGGGATATGGAGAAGTCGTCACTTTAGCCCAAAATCACCTACCTTTTAGTAAGCCACGTTATAACCAAAAATAAAGACCTTTTTGATTTTAGGAGCCAACTCATTGTAGTGTTGTGGTGAGAATTGTTTCAAGCCTATGGAAATTGTGCTCGATATCTTGTGAATGAGTGAATTCATCAATCCTTAAACACGTAAGGGAGTGCTTTATTTTCTTTATCCAAATGTTGATGAGTGGTTTGAGTCGTTCGCATTAACCGTGTGACAAAGTTAGGTGATAATCTCGTTCGATAAGAACATGCCAAGATGACTATGATGAGCTATGAGGTTTTTGATGAGGTTTATTGATTGCTTTACTTTGTTTTGATTGAGGACAATCAAAGGTTCAAGTTTGGGGGATTATGATATGTGTGTATAATGACCTAATTCTCGATGTGTGAGCGTGCATGTTTGTGGCCATTTTACCCTCATATCATATGCTTTCGTTGTTCTTTTGTCTTGTTTTTGTGTTTGAAATGATGTAGGATACGTTTTGAGCATAATATAGCGTATTTTGGGAAGTTCTGGATGAAAATCGCCCGAGTTTGGAGTCCGAGGAGGTTAGGCTTGCTCGAGCGGAATGAAAGGAGGGTTTCGGAAGCTTGGAGGACTCGCCCGGCCGAGCGAAGCAGGCTCGGCCGAGCTGAGCCGGGCAGAGGCCTCGCTCGGCCGAGCAGTACAGGCTCGACCGAGCCTGGCGGGCAGAGGCCTCGCTCGGTTGAGCGGTTCTGGCTCCCGGGATGGCTCGGACGATCCGAGGCTCTGCTAGCTCGTCTATAAAAGGGGGAAAATCAATTAAATGAAGAACTTTTTGGCAAATTGAAGAATAACCGTCACTAACATCCACCTAGATTCATCTCTACACTTTCTTCCCCACTTGAATCGAGGAGAACCAAGGATCATTCCATCAACTTGGTGACATTTGAAGAAGGAGATTAGGTGGATTGGATTCAACGAAGGCAATCATAGAAGATCAATTTTGACCTTGAAGCTTTGTAATGTCAATTCTTATCTTTCAACTTGTATTGCTTCAAATTCAAGGTATGAGGAGCTAAATTCCTAAGTGAGTGTTGTAATATGGATATTGAGACAGATTGAACCTTCTATGCTTGTTTACTTTCTATGAAGTCTAGATTTGCACTTGAGCTTGTTCATACCTAATAGATGTAGGTAATAGCCAATCTATAGGTAGTTGATGTGACCGTTGCAGCCAATACGCGGATGAAAACGTCGTGATAAGTGCATAATCATATAGTTTTAGTTCCAATCCATGTGCGGAGCTAGGATTATAGGGCAATAATCGACGGTCGATTTGGAGTGAGTTAGGGGTCGATAATGTAGCTGTTTGAGATTTCTAATTTCATCTACGGACAATTCACCGGTACAAAGGGGATTGATTAGGATAGTGTCGATTGCTCAACTTCATAGGAATTAAAATCGTTTACAACATAGCTCGGTTTAATTTGGCTCAATTGAAGTTTACAAACACTCACTTCATTCTAAGATTGTTGGACTTGTTACTCTAATCTACCCAAACATTTGATAGAAGTAATTGATTGGTGAATTTAGCAAATTGTTGAATGTTTGATTGAATGCAATTTGTAGTTTAGTTTGCAAATCATAGCTAGATAGATTAAGAAAACCAACGACTATTGTATTGCCTAGCTATTGATGCATCTTCTTACGAGTAAATAGTTTCCACGAGAGCGAATAGAAAATATCTCGGATTGATTATTTGACGTGAGAATTGTGTGTCACTTCACACGACGGTCACGTTTTTGGCGCCGTTGTCGGAGAATCTTTTAATAGGTTTGGTGGAATTATTGAAATTGGAAGTGTGGTATGCTAGGTGTTTGAGGAAATGCTTATGTGAATATTTTTACTAACATTGTTTTGTTGTTCTTTGCGTTTGTTTGTTTTTGTTGGATTGTTTACTTGTAATTGGTTTTGTGGATTTTTCCTAGGTAGTTTATGATCACTCGATCAAAGGATAGAGAGCTTGAGGAAAGGAAACTACAAGAAAGAAGAGCACATATTCAAATCGATTTTGAGATGGCTAATCATGGGGAAGACATGGTTAGGATAGAAGAGTTGGAAAGGCAACTCGAGTTGATGAAGGCCATGATCAATGAGAGGAATGGTCCGAGGAGACCATTACAAAATCTTTTTCGACCTCAAGGTGAACCGTTAACGGGAGGTTTTTGGTAGGAGTAAATGCTACGCAATTTGAGATAAAGCCACAGTTGGTCCAAATGATACAAAACAACCAATTTGGGGGGCATTTAACCGAGGATCGAAATGTTCATATTTCTCGATTTTTGGAGATTATGGATACTATAAAGATCAACCAAGTGCCTCAAGATCAAATACGGCTGTGGTTATTCTCATTCTCTTTGAGAGATGGTGCTAGGAATTGGTTCGAAGGCTTGGACAAATGAAATATTGTCACTTGGGAAGAGTTGAGAGAGAATTTTCTATTCAAGTTTTTTCCACCAAGTTTGACTTTGAAGAGAAGGGCTGATATCACATCGTTTGGGCAACGGTACGATGAAGCTCTATACGAGGCATGGGATAGGTTCCGAGAGCTTCTATGAAAATGCCCGAGACATGGACTTTATTGGAGTCAACAGATTTGCCAATTCTACGGGGGATTAAACTATGAGATGAAAGTGATGTTAGATGCTTCATCGGGAGGAGCATTTCTTGACCTTGAAGGGGAAGAAGCTTGGAGGACAATTAAGAAAATGGCTGAGAATAGTTTCCATTGGCCTAAGGAACGCAAGGACTATCGATCGGTTAAGTCGGTAAATGAAGCCAAGGAAAGTGAAGAATTTAAAGAGCAAATTGCGGTCGTGCAAAAGAAGCTTGATGCGTTATCTACATCAGGAAATAGAAATGAGGATATGATGGTAGTTCAACATGAAGAGTCGCATCCGGAGAGTTTGAACTTTGTGAATTAAAGAATGGGGTTCAACGCTCGTCCCCAATACAATCCACAGGGGAACATGTACTATCATCCGTCCAACCATTTTCACCCGAATTTTTCCTATGCTAATCCAAACAACGCTCTTAATCCTCCATTACAAATTGAAGGGGGAGGTCGATCCTGGGATCTGTTAGCTGAGTATAAAAGGTGGAAAAACGAAATTTTAGTGGAGGAGATTCAGATTTTAGGATAGAATAGAGCGGTTACTTTCAAGGATTACACTTCCCACTCATCCACAACCTCAACCAAGGTGGATTTCAAGTCAAATCAATTCAATTGGAAGATTAATGAAGGCTAAGGAGGAGATCAAGTCATAAATCACCCAATTGGGAAAATCTCTACCTAGCTTTACTCTAGTAATGGATTTGTTTTCATTTTGTATTTAATTGAACCAAATCAAAGGCATGTGTAACTAATTTATTGAGGATATTAGTAGATTGAAGCTTTGAAATGTTTTATTGAGCTTGAACTGTATGCTTACTTCCATTGATATGATTGCACTCACTTGAGCTTTATCATAAATCACATAGTGTAGGCAGTATCCAACTATGTGTGTTTTAGACATCGAAATTGCAACCAATATGCGGATCTAGGTGTTGTGAGAAGTGTAGATGCATATAGGTTTTGATCCAATCTCTGTGCACAGATTGCCTATAGGTCGATAACTTACGGTCTATTTGGAGTGAAATTAAATGCTATAATGTAACTGTTTGCGTGTTTAATTTCATCTACTCTTGTCTTGCCGGTATAAAGGGGGATAGGAAGTGTAGGGTAAGTATTTGTTTGCATCATTCAAACCAATTTCATGGTTTCAAGGTGGATATCTTACCAATGTTCTTGTCTTGTCATTGTTGAATATGATCTATTGTGTTTCAGAATTCTAATTGCTAAAGAGTGTGGAAGTTTATTGAGGAATATTGAAGGGAAGGCATGGTTAGTTTAAGTTTTCTTAGTTAGATAGTTAGAGTTATTCATTACTTGTATAGTTCACAACTCAAAGACTAGTCATTCTTAGATATGAAACAATACATGAGTCTGTAATATTCTAGCGGGCGAATCGGGA
>JAPKLW010004437.1:376-27382 GCA_026898455.1 Plectranthus barbatus
GTTGGTTTAATTTTGGCTGGAGTTCGAATATAATAGTAGATGGAGGTCGCATTTTAATTGGGATTTAACTCAGAACAAATTGGTCTTGAATTCGCAAAAATGAGCTAGATCTCGGTGAAATGAGCTTGATTTCGACAAAAAAAAAAGTAATATTGGAACTCCTTTTTAGATATTAAATTACATTACATGTCTTGAAAATAAATTCCTCAATTGCGAAGTACGAGTATTTTGAATTGAAATCATGCAAATCACAAGTATTTTGAATTGAAATGAGAAGCACGAAAAATATAAATAAGCATTCAAAATTGAGATTTGTTGTCCACACATATTGCAATACATGATACAATAAAATTCTAAAAAATGTAACAAATTAATTAGGCGGAACTCTTTCCGGACAAGCACGTTTTGTGTGACTTGTAGATCCACAAATACTACATTTCTTCGGTGCTCGTTGTCTACTAGTCGATGTTTGTCCCGCCTGTGCTCCGAAGGACAATGACTATTTCTTGGTCGACCGGTTTGGCGATTCACGATTGATGGTAAAATAACACATGCTTGTGCTTCGAGTGATATAATCCACTTATCTCTTAGAGGAAGAGGGTGTACTGTTCCTCCATAAATTTCTCGTCAGTTGGATTTTTCTTGTAGTACTCCCAAACATAGTAGTACACACTCGTACCCTTGAAGTTGTGGCAATAATAGTTAAAAACTTGATCGTTATAAATGAAAGTTTAATTCTATTGATATATTTTACTAACCGAATTGCAGCAATAGCATGCAAACATAGAATGAGATCCATCTGAAACTCCCGACAGTCGCATAAGTTGTCTTGAAGATCCACCTTCTATGTTCTAACATTGTCGTTGACTTTGAAATATTATTCAGAAATAGGCAAAACTGTGTACCTGTTTGAAACCTCCGCCAATGGAGTTATTTTGGCCACGACTTCCTCAGTCAATTCATCGTTTCTTATAAATGCCTTAGCTCGCCGTTCATCAAACTATTTTTCGACAATGTGTCTATATAGCTCAATAATGGAACAGATCGACAGACGTCTAGCATCTAACAACCTTGAGTTGAACACTTCTGCTGCATTTGATGTCATAAAGCTATACCGTCAAGCCGGACATTTTGACCTAGCCCACTTTTCGAGCCCCACTGTCATGAGTTTGTTGTATGCAGTAGGACAATGTTGTTCAATCTGATCCAAATATTGTCTTCTGATAGACGATAAAATGGTAAGCATAGGCTGTCTTGTGGTATAACTTCACGATAGCTGCATTGAAGGTCGTCAACTTATTTTGAATATGGTAACCACATAAGGCATGTGTCGCCTCTGGATAGACTGAGCTTACTGCCTTGGCTATGCTGATGTGTTGGTCTGAAATAATAAGCAATTGCGGACTACAATCGAAAGCCAGTTGCAGCCGTGATATAAACCATGTCCAGCTCTCATCGTTCTCGATCGGTGCAAATCTAATAGCCAGAGGAAAGATCTGTTTGTTGCCGTCTTTGGTAACAACAACCAATAACACACCTTTATTTCGCCCCTTCAGGTGTGTAGCGTCCACCACAATCACTTGCCTTAACAAAGCCCCGAAAGCCACACGTGACACACTTAAAGCAACAAAAGAATGGCGTAATCGTTGATCCTCGCTGATATCTATGTCTGTAATAGTGCTCAAATTATATTTTTGGAGAACATCGAGATATTTTGGTAGGGAAGTTGAATGATTCTTTTAAGCCACCATAAATTATCGATATGGCTCCATTTCTAGCACGCAATACATTGTTGTAACTGACCTTAACCAAAATTTTGTTGTAGGTCTGCCGTTATATCGCGTGGTTTGATGATAGATCTTTGTTGACGCATTATCCGAGCAAAGTAGGTTGAGATAGCCTTTGATCGTATAGTTCTACTGAGGATGTTGTCTAGACTCATCATAGTACAACTATGAGTTGGAATGGATTTGCAGACTACCCAACATCCCGATGAATTAGAGGCACGTAGAATGGCTGTACAGTTAGGACTGCAGTTGCAATTGGACACCACCCGAGTTGTAGAAGAATGCGTCACTTTGAATTCAACGTGATGCTCCATGTGCTAAAGTCCGACAGCTACGTACAAGTCCTCTTTTCTCCAAAACATTGAACCTCTTTCCAGTTCCCCTTCCAATACTGCTTGTATATTTGGCAATATAGGTGAGTCGAACATATCTACCAGAATAATTGGAAGTAAACAATTATTCATTTGACCACTTAGGCATTCAACTGTTTCTGCCCATATTGGGTTAGCTGGAAGTAGGCTTGATACAATGGCACCCATACTACCTTGTTATCTGACCCAAGCAGTGAAATCTTCAATTGTACAATTGAACAATGAAACATTGTAATTTTAGCATTCATCACCATCTGATTAGCCAGTATCGAATTCAGCTCCGTCATCATCGGGCTCGACAAAAATATTGGGATTTTGTTCGTCTGGATCGTCTTCATCATCATCACTATTATCATGTGGAGCATTTTGGTTTAAATCAGGGACTGGAGAACTTCGACTTCCACTGCTTCCTTCTCCAAACATCATTGATGATGAAAAACGATGCAATTATTCTGGTGTTGGACTATAAGGGTTGTGCGGTTGAGGGCTCAACGAAACCATGTATGGCATATACGGAGATGATTGTCGCCGAGAGCTTCCAGCAGCTGCATTGTATTTCATGTTCATCGCTAAATAAACCTTCGGCTCCCACAACAAGTTACAAAGCCGTTGAAGGTGCGTATCCATCGCGAGCACCGAAGGAACCTTCCTCCCACTTCTTGCTTCAGCAAGATAATATAGGGTGTAAGAACCCACCATGGCATGAGAATCGAGGATGTATTGAACATTTCTCCACAATTCTTCTATCGTGATATCATGAGAGGGTATCATGACAACTCTTTCATTTCCACCGATGTAGTTGTGTAGATTGTCCCATTGACCATTGTAGTGCAAAATGATTGAACGGAAATCCATGTTTCTTTGAATTCAGAGAGAGTTTTTTGAGAATGAGTGTTGGAGAGGGTTTAGAGATAATTTTCAAAGTGTGGAAGTTTGATTCTCTTGTTTCGGGGTATTGCATAAGAGAATCAGTGAATTGTAATTCAATGCCCAAATGGTCCAAAATTGTTTCTGTAGTGTATAGTAATATTGAATAATCTTACTTGAATTATTTTTACATCATTGCAGGTGAATTGTTTCCGAAAAATTGAAGCGTACCATAAAGTGAATTTATCCAAAATTGCAGTTGTAGTGTATAGTACATATTGAATAGTTCTACTTGAATTATTAGAGTATCTTTACAATAAAAATTTGACCATATTAATTCTCACTTCGAATTCAATGTCTTGGCATGCATGTGTTTTGTACGATGCATGCAAAAGTGAATTGGTACATGCATTCACGTGAAAAAAAAGTATGATTGAGGTCTAGGCCAATTTAACAAAAGAATAATGAAAAAATCGAAATATATCTCACATGTCTGAGATCCATCTCAATTGGCCGAAATCTTGCTAATTTAGAGTTATTTATCATTCTCAATTTATAATTTTTTAAATAAAAAATCGAAATATATCTCATATGTCCGAGATCCATCTAAACAGGCCGAAATCTTACCCGTTGGAATTAGCCTATAAAATATTATGTTTGTTATTTAAAAACAATAAATAAATTAAAATTGTAAAGAAAAATTTGCACAAATATGATTTTGTTAAAGCTATTATATACTCATAAAAAACATAGCAAATATAATAAAAGAAAATATAAAGTTAGATCGAATTGATATTGATGTGATGTTTTTAGGATGAATAAGTGGTAAAATTGTAATATTGACACTTTTTCATTTAATATATTGAGTAGAATTAGATTATTATCAAAACCTTCAAATTACTCCCTCCGTCTCAAGTCATTAGTCTCATTTTGATTGTGCACGATAACTAATATTTATGAGTGTAGTGAAAATAATTTATTATTGATGTGTGGGGATTAATTTCCAATTTAGGAAATGTGACTAATCTAACGGGACTAACAAAAAAAGGAAAATGAGACTAATGTGGCAGGACAAAAGCAGTATTTTATAATTAACATATTAATAAAAAAAACTATAGTTATAATATTTATATTTTAAAGTTTACATTATATTAAAATATTACTATTATAATATTTTAATATTATTTTGATATATTTGAAAATAATACTTAAAACTTATATATGATTATTATAATTATATTAGCTTATTAATATATTTATGATAATTTTAAAGTATATTTTTAATAAAATTATTAAAATATTAAAATAATATTATAATAAATAAATTTCTAGTTTTGAATGTGTTTAAAAGATCAAAATAAAAGTAAAAATTGATTTATTTTGTATGATAGAATACTACATTTAAAAATATTTCTTAGGTGATATTCAGATTCAATAAAGTGTTCACCATGATAACAAACTTAAATTAAAAACTATAACACCTTATTAAAGCACTCAAGCGAAGATTCATTCAAGTATTAAAACAAAAAAAAAGTCAACCATTCCCTAATAAATTGTGTAACAATAAATGCTATAGTGATTTATAAATATGATTTGTGATGCGGACTTGATGCATTTTTATGTTTCATTCATTTATTTTATACTTTTTATATCAGTCATCAGCCAATTGCTTCATCTCATCAAGTTTGATTTGAGCAAGAAAAACATCAGGTCTCTAATCACCTGAGGAATGTGTAAGGTACGAACATAATCTTTATCAACACAAAATTAATTAACAATATTTAGGAAAATTGATCAACACCACAAGAGAAGACAAAATAGAAAAGAAAATTTAAATGAAACACTACTAGAAGACACCATTCTAATGAACACACAAATACGTAGAGTTTGTCCCACAAGCACTCTAACCAATCATAATAGGCTTCTCTCCACGACTTCCTCAATGCCATTAGACTGCATGCAATCAAGACTCCTATGGCGAATCCCAATGACAAATTACATAAAACCACTCTATTTCTGCTCTTTCATGTCCATCTTTATGTCCACGCCGCCGATGAAATTCATCACCATCACGACTACAGCTGCTCGTCATTGGAGGGCCACACAAATTATTTCTAATGAAGCACGAAGCATTGAAACCCTGAATTCGTGTGCCTTCTATTATTTTTCCTCCCAAATTGTTGTATGACAAGTCCAAATGACTGAGAGAAGATATGAGTGTGATACTATTGGGAATTGGACCGGACAAAGAATTTCTCGAGACATTAAGTGACTCTAATTGCTTCATGTCTGCAATCATGTAGGGGATGGAACCTATGAAGTAATTTTGAGACAAGTTCAACGTTCTCAATTCAATTAAACTTGTCAACTCCTTTGGGATCTTTCTAGACAAATTGTTCTTCGAGAGATCAATACTCGTCACTACAAAAATAATGGTGTCTTATTGTAATTCTCGACCTTTTGTTGTTATTGATACTCTGTAGACCTATCAAATCCTGAATACCTAGGTAAACGATCCAAACTCTGTTTTGAAGACATTACAGTAAAATTATTAGCACAACCTGGTTGGAAGGAAATTGGAGAGGTACTTGACAGGCGAGAAAATAGAGCGAAATGGTGCAACAGGGAGAGATTAAGGATGACATTGAAAGGATAAAGGATGTTTGGGAAAAATTAAAAAAAGACTTTTGTTGGAGTAGGAAACAACCTGAGAGCATTTCAAATTAGGAGAGAGATCTACAGTTCAGGGAGATAAGACAGTGCAGGAGTATGCCATAGAGTTGGAGCGCTTGTGGCTAGATCATGATCACTTCTCCCCACGTGCAAGTTGTAAAGATCCTGAATGTAAGGAAAGAGAGGCCTTGATTCAAGAGAGGACCATGTTATTTCTTCAGGGGTTAGCCCTAGCTTTTGAGAAAAGGACAACAATGTTGCTAGCTCATAAGAAATTTCCCTTGCTTGAGGATGCAGTATCAGCCATGATATAGGAAGAGAGTCGAATTAGAGTACTGACTGGGACAGGAGTTCCAGGGGTGAAATCAGCATTAGTGGTTTCTAACTCAAGTAATACAGGAGTTAAGGGTGAGACTAGGCAGTGCTTCAATTGTGGTGAGGTTGGTCATCTAAGACATGCATGTCTAAAGCCACCCAAGGAAAGGGATTCAGGAGGACGAGAATAATTTGGAGAAAAGGGCAGTTGTCGTGGGGGTAGAAGAGGTGGAAGAGGATGCTATCGAGCAAATTTGATGATAGTCGAGGAAGAGGAAGAAAATATTGTGATCTTCACTGATGAAGATTAGACATTATTGGACGTGCTGAGAAGAAAACAGAGAGTAGTAGGTAATGCAGACTCGAAGGGTGTGACTGAGGACACATCCATACCCAAAGGTAATATTGCCACTTATGCTCACTCTCTCAGAGCTATAGGTAGTTCACATGCTCTTGCCTTTATCTCTAATACTAGACCACCATAATGGGTTGTTGACTATAGTGCATCTCAACATGTGACCAGTAATGCTAGTGAGTTCTCATCATATACTCACTTAGCAAAACCAAAAAACATTTGTACCGTTGATGGGACATCACAATCTGTGGTTGGTAAGGGCAGAGTGAAGTGTGTGGGTTCTGTAATATTGTCCAATGTCTTACATGCTCCTTTCTTTCCTATTAATCTTCTATCCATTGGTGCCATTATGCTTCAACTAAAATGTGTGGTTTATAACAGAGCCTCTCTTTGGTATACAACCAGGAAGTCGGCGATGGATTGCTCCTGAACGAGGAACCTTTCGTGTGGATGTTGATGCCATGTTTAATGAGGGAGCGAACTACTTTGGAGTAGGGGTTATTGTCAGGAGTAGCGAAGGAGAAATTGTCGCAGCGATGTCCCGACCGGTTGCTCATCCTGGTTAAGTGGCAAGAGGCGAAGTCCTTGCGGTGACCGCTGGTTTTAAACTCTGCCTCGAGCTGAAGTTGTCCCCCTTTGCTATCTTTACTGACTCTATCATAGCTGCGAGAGCCTTCTGTGGAGATGAGGATGATGGTGAGTTGACTCCAAGGGATTTTCGCAGGATGATGCTAAGGAATGAGGAAAAATCTTTCTTGGGAACTTTTCATGCATATAGAAGTGCCACTAGGGCTGCTCATCATGTTACACAATATGCTAAACATATCTCATCGCAGATGATTTGGAGAGCTGTTTTTCCAGATTGGCTTACTGCTGTGGCCAATTTGGATACACCTTAATTTTATGATATTGAGCTTTTATAAAAAAAAAAAAAAAAGTGGGAGCGTGGGGTAGAGATTTATCTACTCAGTCCCTTTAATTAAAGTGGACCTCACCTGTCATTACCTCACGCGCGTTAGACCACGCATTCACAGACGTGGCACGTCTTTAAAAAATTTTACGATTATTTTTTGGGAAAGTCTCAGGTTAGGCGAGTTTATCCATTAGCTCAAACAAAATTCATGTAATATACTCTAATTGGGGATTAATAAACCCTACTTGGATGATTGAACTCATTTGAGTACGGATAAAACCCGCCTAAACCGTTTAGGCGTGACTAAAGCAAGTTTTTGCCTTTTTTTATTTATGTTTTTTCCTTTTTTATTTTTCTTCTCTTTAATAAATTTTTGTGTTTTAATTTTTTTTTCCTTTCGTATTTTTTTATTAATTTATTTTTTTTACATTTTTTACTTTTTACTTTAACTTTTTTTTAATATTAAAAAAAAATGAATATGAGTGATATATATTATACATATTTGTTGTATGTTAATTAATCTTTCTCGTAATATCAATAAATTGTTTGTTATATTTTAACATTATAATCAATGTTTTTCTTAATTATTTTTAATCATTTAAACTTATTTAAATATACAATAATACTATCAATTATGAAAATTATTTGTCTAATCATGCACATTTAATTATTTTACCACTACACAAATTTCAACTACACTTATTTTTCTTCAACTACCACCATGGGATTTGCTAATTTATATGATAAAAAAATTCATCAACAACTTCGATCCGACCTTGTTGAGCATGTTTGAACATATTTCGGGGCTCATGAATGATGCTATTTTATTAAAATGTACTGAAGTATTTTTATCTATGAATTTTACTTGCATCTTGTCTCAATAATTTATTTAAATAATATAATTATTTTATTTTAAAATTAATTTTCTTAATATACTTTAATTAATAATTAATGAACTAATATATATAATTAATTAAACTAAGTATGTTATTAATTTCAAACAATTTATTAATTAATTTAATTACTTTATGTACAACCCAGAGTGGGGATCAAAGGCATGGTCCTAGAATCTGAAAATAAATCATGTTTTTGTCCAAATATATGTGAATTCAGCATAGCCGATCAACCTTTAGCATGCTATGAAAGGAAGCTCAGGTGTAATGCTTGTTTTGCAATCTGTTTGCAAAGTGGCCACCTCATTTACGTGTTGGAGTTCTTTCTCAACCAAGCTCCTACAACATATGACTATATCAACTCCTTCCTCAACTATTTGCTGCCCATAATCAAACATCATCTTACAGCATTTAAGTTGGTATCTGGGAAACAACTAGGAGAAGAGGAATTGGTGGTTGAAGTTATTGAGTTTTCTGAAGCGAGCCAGCTTACCTTCTCTAAATCAGACCAGCTAGATCATGTGTTTCCAGTTAAGTTTAAAAGTGTATTGTACAACCAACACATGCAACCTGGTCCTGAAGTGAGACACAGCAGTGTTGCTACTACATCTGAGTTGGAGAAAATAGACAAACGAAAAAGGAAAACGGGTCTTCATCTTAGCCTTGACGATCTCAAGCCATAAATGGGCGAGAGGCTAGAAGATGTTGCAAACAAGTTTGGTGGTGAGTGCGGCACTCATCTTTTCTAGGAGCTAAATTTCCACACAACTAATAAAGATCAACAATCAAACATTTTTGTAGAGACCACGGCATCAGCAGGTGGCCCCGTAACAAAAAGCAAGCAAGGAATTTAACTCTCTCTGAAAGAGAAAGTAGTCAAGTTGATATGCGGCCATCAAGCAGTAGCAGCCTTCAAATATTGGAGACATCTATCCAGCAGAATACAGATACTCAACATCATCTATTAGTCACTGATAAGCTGGAGAAAGTGATGATAAATGTGAAATATGAAATGAATAGTGTAAGATTTGAGTCAAGTCTGCCGTTGGAAGTAGTGAAGGTGGTACGTTTATGTATTGGGAAGGGGATTCTTTGAGTGAACCCTTACTCCAGAGGTGGGGAAGATAACAGAGAAGAAGGGAAACAAGATAAACAACCGGGTTACAATGGAGGTGTTATCAAACGCAAGACTACGCTAATCGACAAACGTCTGGCATCGCCTGCAAAACGACAAAACCAATTGTACCCTAGGAGTGCAGATTCAGTCGAGCAGTATCAGCCAACACAGTGGGCATCCCCTTTTCTGTTACACACAATTTTGGGCTTTCCATCGGGCAGGGGCTCCATCACATTTGGGCTTGAGACTTCTTCTACCAACTTGGGCTCAGTCATTTGAGTAATTGGCGTATGGGAGGAAGTGGGGAGGAGACTAAAAGAGAAGATGAGCAGTTCCAAATTGAAATATAGGATTAAGATAATGAAGAGATCTTAATAGCCTGTGATGAAGATTTACAACTTTGTCCCAAAACTCAAACATGAACTGGAAAGACTTGTATCCAGTTGTTCATTTCTAACTAAGCTTAAAGTGAGTCTTTAGTGAATTTATCAATTTTAGTGTAAGGTTTGTATTTTCTAGTACCAAAATGTAATAACTCATGCGCGCGTGCATCTTTAACTCAATCACTTCAAATGAAAATATTATTTCCTAACAAAATCAAAAGGCGACAGTGAAACTGCGGGTCAAATACCTAACTAGCATTAACCCTAGATGTGTGGAAAGCAAAAAAACAAACCCTAGGCATGTGGAAATCGCTAGTATAACCGCATTCTTTAAATGCGGTTTTATGTGAAAACAAACAAAAACGCATTCTTAGAATGCGGTTTATAATAAAAACGCATTCGCTAAATGCGGTTTATGCTAAACCCTAATTTTCTCCCCTGTTAATTAGTGTTTTATAATTAATTTCGACATTATTTAAAAATAAAAACAAAAAAAACACGACTTAAATCGCATTCTCAGAATGCGGTTTGAAAAAACGCATTCTCCAAATGCGGTTTTACAAACCGCATTCTCTAAATGCGTTTTCTGTTTCGGTCAAACTTGTCGCACGCGACCTCTGCTGCACCAGTTGCTGTGGTGACTGCTATTGTACGATGCTGTGGTGACTGCAGCTGCATGTGTATTATTGATGTACCATAAAACGCATTCAACAAATGCGGTTTTGCTAGAGAATTTTTCCATATAATTCCCCGTAAACTTCATTCACAAAAGCAAAACCTTCTTTCCCACATTTTGATCTTTCCTCTTTATTCTCACTACCCAAATCTCCCACACTATGAGCCATTTTAATGTATCTTGTTTTTGGGAGAGTAATGATAGAGATAACCCTGATTTCAAATTGACCATATATGGGTCATTGTATCACTCCCAGTTGGTTCACCAAATTTTTTCGGCCACTGGTTGGAACAACACTGAGTGGGGGCTGCAATTATATTTGTTTTTTCTTGATAATCCCCATATTACACCTGTTAGTCTTGACGATGATACCAACATGGATGCAATATACTTGAATTGCCATTTATCGCCGGCTATAAAGATTATACGACGTGCTGTGGATAGTGGAAGTTCTCTTGGGCAAGGTGAAATGAGAGGTGATCAAAATTCCTCCGATAGTGAGTCCAGCCATGGTTGGGATTCAATGCCAAACACGGATAGTGGCGATGAAGATGTTGGTGCGTCTATGTTAGAAGCTGTTGGTGCGTCTATTTCAGATGTTGGTGCGTCTATGTCGGAAGGGCCAGGAGGGAGGTTTGTTTACACAGACATCGGACATGCTGATCCTAGTGACACGGATCGTTTCGATGATGTGCCGATAATGTGGAATGGCAATCTGCGCGACATTACAGCCTGTACATGTTTCCGATCAAAGAATGCTGTACAACAGGCCGTCTCTCTTTGGTCTGCTAATCAGGGTGTTGCTTACGGGACCAAAACAAGCACTAAAAAAATTTGGGATGTTTGCTGCATCACCAATACTCAGTCATATCCAGCATATCTTCGACAAGATACTCCGTGCCAGTGGAGAGCCCGAGCCGTCCATTCGATTGATGTTGGTGGTTGGAAGATGACTCACTGGGTGGACAGACATAATTGCTCCGGAAATAATGCGGTGCAACAAGCCCGGAATATCACGGCCGAAATGATATCCGCTCTAATATCAGGCTACGTCGAAATGAATCCTGAGTATAGTTGTGAATATCCGGGTGAATGTTCGTGAAACCTTTAATGTGGACGTGAGCTACAAAAAGGCTTGGCACGGACGAAGAAAAGCGCTGGAGTACATGTACGGCGACTGGGTGACAAACTTCCACAATTTGCCAGGATACATGGAGCTCCTCGTGCAGCATAATCCGGATACACAGGTGGTCTGGAAATTCCCAAAAAATGAGAAGAATGAGTCTCATCGGACGTTCCGATATGTGTTTTGGGCATTTGGTCCTTGTGTGTTGTTAGTGTGGATGGCACACATCTTCGTGGCTCTTACAAAGGCAAGTTGTTGGTAGCAGTCACGAAGACTGCAAACAACCGCATACTACCACTCGCTTATGCCGTTGTGGATGAAGAGTCCACCCATAGTTGGACTTGGTTTTTGAAACACCTCCGCTTGAATGTTCTCAAAGATCGGCGAGTGTGTATCATATCCGATCGCAATGCCGGTCTCCTTGCTGCATGGCGTGCACATTGTGCACAATTTGAAGGAGCAGGATGGCATCGATACTGCCTTCGCCACATCCGCACCAACTTGTTGGATAAATTCAAGGGTCCGGGTATCAAGAACACCTGTTTTCGTATTGGTGAAGCCCTATCGGCGGACTAATATAGCAGTGCATGGACGGAGATGTATGAATTGAGTCCCGGTGCATATGCATGGCTCCAGGGTATATCAGAGCAGAAGTGGACCCTTTACAAGGATGGAGGTCGACGTTGGGGCAATACAACGACCAATGTCTCAGAGAGTCACAACAATACCCTCAAAGGTACGCATTTTTTGCCTATCAAAGCATTGGTTGATTCTACCCTTCTGAAGACAGCATCCGTCTTTGATGTTGCTCGAATTGAGATTAGTCAATGTGATACCTTTCTTTCACCAATATCACGATTCTCCTCGTTGGGATCTTGGTATATTATTGATTGTGAAGGCTGCATAACTGGTAATTCCATGCAAGACAAGTTATACACTTTGTTAATATTATCAAGCCACTGCAACATTTCTTCTTTATTTGGAGGCATATCATCATATTCAGCAATCGCAGTCTCTATATTTAGTTTTAAGTCACCAAGCGAATCAACCTGAAATTTAAAAAAAAAATGGTAATCAAACTTTATATTTAAACTAGGAAATATAAAAACAATGGAATGATAACTAACCATGAATTGTAGTTTCTCAGAATATGACATAAATCCTTCATTAGGAACAACCTTTTGGCGATTATGGGATGGATTACTTATACATCTCAATGTTCTCGGTGCAAACCAACTAAGGTAGTCTGGAGTGGGGCTTTTTAAGAAAACAATAGATATCTTGATTCTTTGGGATGGGAAACAAGTGTATTTGTTGGTTCTGCACCTAAAATATGCTCTATCGATGATTAGGAAACAAGTTACATGGGATTCTACTAGCATGAGTTACAAATATCACGACTAATCTCACCTTGTATGAATTTAAAGATTATCCTAAATTACTAAGAGATTGCTAAGATATCCAATATTCCAAGGCACCACTTAATAACAAATAATTAATCAGGCAAAATACCAAATACATAGATGAGGACGTAAAACCAAGCAAGATTTATGCATGTTTACTATTTAGTTCAGAGAACTATACTTACAGAAGCAAGGAGGGCGTGGGAGAAGCAGGCTGGTGGTTGGCAGATTGCCGAGAAGCAAAGCAGCTGCGGGCGATGGTCGGCGGACGGCCGAGCAGCAACGTGGCTGATCGGCGGTGGAAGACAGAGAAGCAGGGCTGACGGCGGTGGCAGACGGGGAAGCAGCGGTTGACGGCAATGGCAGACGAGGAGAGAATCAGCGCGGCACGGGGAGAGAAGCAGGACGGTGGCTGACGGGAGAGAAGCTGATCGCCGGTGGTTGACGGGAGAGAAGCAGCGATCGATGGTGGCTGACAGGGCGCAAAAAAGGCAGGACGGCGGACGGAGGTCGACTGAACGGAAGCAGCGATCGATGGTGGCTGACGGACGGCGGTCGACTGAACGTCGGACGGCGGTCGACTGAATTGGAGAGAAGCAGCGATCGATGGTGGCTGACGGACGGCGGCGATCGACTGAACGGCGGACGGCGGTCGAATGAACGGGAGAGAAGCAGCGATCGATGGTGGCTGACGGACGGCGGTCGGCGGACGGTTTGGCAGATGCGTGCGTGGGGGAGGGGATGAATGGTTTGAGATTGAGGATGAGAATGTGTAAATAAGGGAGGGCGTGATGGACCAGGAAAATTGATGTGTTGTCAATCCTAAACGGGCAACAAAGGAATTTGAGTTGGAAACTAGTCGCAAGATAGCAAATGAGTTCTTTTATATGTTTTCTCAGAATTTAAATTAGTTCCATGTTATTTATTTGCATAAATATGTCTAAGTATGTGTTAAGTTATTGGGAGTGAAATTCTGTAGATTTTCGTGAGTTGAAATAAATAATAACTTAAGGAAGAATAAAGCAAAAAATTACCGCTCATTTGCATCTTATGCCGACAGTCTATTGTGGAGCTATCTCGGTTTTGATAGTTGTTTATATGTCGTTAGATCAAGTGATCATATAATCTTCAGTGATCTTCTACACATCATATAATTTTTCTATCGACGAGATAAGAGGAGTGCTGTTCGCGTTTGTATGTTTGTTAACAGCTAAGGAACGAGAACTTTATACAATAAATAAATGCTTTTCGAGGGAGTTTGGTTGATGGGTTTCGAAATCATTGAATAGAATGATTCTGAAACCTAATAGTTTGTTCAAGGATTTCCAAATGAAAGAAATGGAATTATTTCAGTATATTTATGAACCATCAAACCCAAGCTAAAAGGTGGTTTACATTCTCATTCACAATTAAACTATCAAATTTATTATTTTTTATTTGATAATTAGTTTAATCAATTTGTTTTACTAGCTTTACACCCAAGCTTTACACTCATTAAATATTTAACGTCTTAGTTCATAATATTAAGATATAATATATATGTATATATGATTTATTAATTGTTCATGAAATATATTTAATTCTTGTTTATCAATATTATATATCAACATAATTATAATATTAATTATTTTCCATATTTTATGTCCAACTATTTATGTAAGATTTATTAAGAATATAAAAACAAAATAGATCAAACAAAAATATTAAAAAAAATAGATGCTTGTTTTATAAAATTAGCCCATAAAATATTATGTTTGTTATTTAAAAATAATAAATAAAATAAAATAAATTAGTGAAAATTAAAGTTGTAAAGAAAAATTAACACAAATATGATTTTGTTAAACTATTATTATTATTAGTATACGAAATGAAAAAACTATTATAAATAAAATGACCCTCTATTTGATCAAATAAAGTCGACCCCGCCAATAATTGAGTGGCCGAAAATGACGCAATCAAATGAGAAGAAAAATATTTGTTGGATTGATTTTGAGTTGAACGTAGCATATGGGTAAAGACTTGAAGAAAAGGAGTTTGTTTGAAGACTTTTCTTCCAAAAGGAAATTGAGATATTCATGAAAATAAATTTATTTAGTTTTGAATTATAAGTTTCATTACTAAAATTTATATTATAAAATATGATTTGTGATGCGAACTTGATGTTTTTTTATGTTTCGTTTATTTATTTTATACTCCCTCCATCCCGGACCCCTTTCTTTTTAACACGGAAATTAAGAGTTGCGAGTGTAGAATGAGTTGGTAGAATTAATATTTTATTGTTGAGTGTGAAAAAATTGTCATTTTTAGAAAGAGACTATTCGAGCGGGATATCGAATTCGATAAGGGGGACTATTCGAGCAGAACGGAGGGAGTACTTTTTCTATCAGTCATCAGCCAATTGCTTCATCTCATCAAGTTTGAATTGAGCAAGAAAAAACATCAGGTCTCTAGTTACCTGAGGAATCTGTAAGTAACGTACGTACATAATCTTTACAAACACAAAATTAATTAACAATATTTAGGGAAATTGATCAACACCACAAGACAAAGACAAAACAGAAAAGAAAATGTAAATGAAACACTACTAGAAGACACCGTTCATATATAAGAACGTACACAACTACCAGTTAGTTCAAATTCTGATCCCCTTTGAGAAACTTGAGCCTTCTCCAATGAACACACACAAATACGTAGAGCTTGTCCCACATGCACTCTAACCAACCATAATAGGCTTCTCTCCATGACTTCTTCAATGCCATTGCACTGCATGCAATCGACACTCCTATGGCGAATCCCGATGACAAGATTACATAAAACCACTCTATTTCTGCTCTTTCATCTCCATCTTTGTGTCCATGCCGAGGAAATTCATCACCATCACGACCACAGCTGCTCGTCATTGGACGGCCACACAGATTATTTCCAATGAAGAACGAAGCATTGAGTCCCTGAATTTGTGTGCCTTCTGGTATTTTTCCTGTCAAATTGTTGTATGACAAGTCCAAATAACTCAGAGAAGATATGAGTGTGATACTATTGGGAATTGGACCGGACAGAGAATTTCTCGAGACATCAAGTGACTCCAATTGCTTCATATTTCCAATCCTGTCGGGGATTGAACCTGTGAAGTGATTTTGAGACAAGTTCAATGTTCTCAATCCAACTAAACGTGTCAACTCCTTTGGGATCTCTCCAGACAAATTGTTCGTCGAGAGATCAATACTCGTCACCAAAAAAAGAATGGTGTCGTACTGGAGTTCTCGACCTTTTGTTGTTATTGATGCATACTCTGTAGACCTATAATATCCTGTATACCAAGGTAAACTTTCCAAACTCTGTTTTGAAGACATTGCAGTAAAATTATTAGCACAGCTTGGTACTGTGCCCGAAAGTTTGTTTTGTGAGAGATCCAAAATTTGAAGAGAGTTGAGATGACAAATCTTGGGAGAAATCTCGCCGCTCAATTTATTCGATCCTAAGATAAGAAACTTCAACTTGGACAGGCTTGACCCTAACCATGTTGGAATGTTTCCATCAAGATCATTATGAGAAAGGTCCATTTTCAACAAATTCGTGCAGTTTTGCATCGAAAAAGGAATTTGGCCTGAAAACTTGTTTCCATAAAGATTCAAGGACATCAAGTTTACTAGATAACCAAAAGTGGTTGGAATGCTTCCAAACATCATGTTATTACCTAAATTCAAATATCTCAGCGATGGCCATTGCGTCCAACAATCAGGCAGCTTTCCACCCAACTGATTTCCTCTCAAATGAAGAACCTTCAAAGAATAGGTCCCATTACAGAGAAAGTAAGACAAGCCTCCTGAAAATGAGTTATCCGACAAGTCCAGGGCAATCATTTTGTCTGTTATTTGAGGTAGTGAGCCACTCAACTGGTTGGAACTCAAAAACACAGATTGAGCTGGAATGCGAGGAATCTTTCCCTGGATTTTGTTATGCGATATATTGAAATAAAGAGTTGAAACATTGAAAATCCAGATAGGAATTTGACCTGAGATTCCGGTATTTGATACATCAAGTGACAAAAGGTCCTCCTGTGTCTGAAGCCATGATAGACCTTGATCAAAGCTCGTCGACAGGTTCCAATCCCTTAGATCAAGACTCCAAAGTTGGAAAGGTGGAATCCAATTGACACCTATTTTCAAACTCAACCGATTTCTGGAAGCATAAAATTGCTTCAAATTCGTGAGGTTGGCAAAGTGGCCTTCGGATACTACCCCTTCAAGCAAATTACCTTCGATGGAAAAAAATGTTAAATTAGAAAGTTGACCAAAACTCTCTGGGAGATTTCCACTGAATTTGTTTCCATCCAAATATAATTCTTCCAAAGATGCTAGCTTTCCGAGGCCGGTCGGAATTGCACCAGAAAACGAGTTTCCACTGAGATCAAGAATTCGGAGACTCTTTAACTCTGCAAATTCAAGCGGTAGTTCACCTGAAAAATTATTAAACTGTAAAGAGAGCACTTCCAGAGCCTCTAAGTTGCCAATTTCTCTTGGTATCTCCCCTGCAAGCCAATTCATACTTAAAGAAACGGACTCGAGGTCTGTGCATAAGAATAGCCAACCTGGAATGCTGGAACTGAGTTCATTGTCTTGAAGATCAATATACTGGAGTTTGGTGGTATTGCTAATGCTTGGAATTGGTCCGACCAAATTGCTAGAATGAATATCAAGAAAAAGAAGATTGCTGAATTGAAAGATCCAAGTCGGGACGGGTGAAGATGGGTTGTTGTTATTGTAAGAGAGATCAAGGAATTGTAGAGAAGTAGCATTCACATAATTCATAGAGGCTACAAATTGAAGGTCACAGTTATCGAAATGAAGCTCTAGCAAAGAAGGAAGGGCGTTGATCGCCTGTGGCCAGTCGGTTGCTTTACTCAAATCTGCCCCATTCATGTTGAGATACTCCAATTTTGAAAGCCCCGATAACCATTCAAGCCTGTCAGCAGCTAGGCCGTCTGAAAACTCCAACTCTAGAGTCCGTAAATTTGAGAGATTTCCAAGAGTATGAGGGATCTTCCCATGAAACCCAGCTGAACTTAAATTTAAAAACTCGAGATTTGTGAACGACCCAAAGAAGGAAGGGATCGTTTGCACAAAGCTATTTTGAGAGAGATCGAGGTACCTTAGACGTGTGAGGTTGAGCAAAGATGAACTGATATTACCTTCCAAAAATCCAACATCAAGATGGAGTTCATATACATGGCCAGTGAGGTTGCTGCAGACTACACGTTCCCATTTGCAGCAATTAACTTCACTATCCCATGAACTCAGGTGTCCGAAGAGATCTGTTAAAGATTGTTTGAAATTTAAAAGCGACTGCTTTTCAATTTGTGGACAGAAAATGGTGTTATTTCCTCCGACACAATGGCTCAATTTGATGGAGAAAATGAGAACCAAAAATAGGATAGCAGTGGATTGATTTAAGGCAGCCATCAGAATATGATAACACTTGAGAATTATCAAATATTTATAGTTCGAGTTTTATTAATTAGCATGTTCATCCACTTATGAGAACAAATATATGGTTAACATTAGTGCTTTTCTTCCACTTATATTAATAATTTTTTAAAGAAAAACCCAATAAATTAGTGCTTTTCTTCCACTTGTATTATCAAAAGCAAGTTGTATGACTTTTGCCAAAATAATAATGACATCCACTAGTATTTGCTTAATTAGTGCTGATCATTTTTCATTTTGGATGTATAACAATGGTTTAAATTAATTGTACAATTACTAGCGCTGATTCCACCCAATTAGCATGCATAATAATTTTTAACATTTGATTTTCAGTTTTACTTAATATATTATAAATGCAGAGTTTTGTTCATAAGTATTCATTAGAATCTAATATATTTATTATGACCAAAAAATGAGCATGCCCATTTCCGAGTCCATCAAAGAGGAAAACCCAAAAGTACAAAAAATATTCCAAAGCAAGTTCTTCGGTCAGCTAATACTTGGCCGAACCACTCAATGGCCAACCACTCTTGGACCGAACCACTTCTCGATCGAAGCAAGCAGTTCGACCAAGATATCAAACCAAGTTACCGAAGATTGCCAAGGTGAAGCAAAAGCAGCTCAGCCGAACGGACGCGACTGTTCGAACCACAGATTCAGCTGAAGAGTGGTAACTTTTCATTTAAAGACACCTCATTGTATTCAACCCCTATAAATAGGGTCTCATTTATTGTAGAAAACACATTAAATTCAACAATAAGTATTCGAAGCAATTAAGTTATATCAGCAAACAGAGTAACATTTACTACTTCATTTATCTCTTGCAATTTCCATTCTATTTTTCATTAAGTATTCTTATTAAGAAAAAGAACCACCGAAAATTTTGAGCATTAACAATATTATAATTAATTTTTATTTTACAATAAACTATCGGCTAAATAAAATCAGCAACACGATGGAAGAAACTTCTGATCAATCTCAACAAACTAATACTCATTATTGCATCAACTATTTCCTCTCTGGAAAATTATTGTCCGACAGCGTCAATAACATAATCAAATAATAATGAAAAATCTGGACTCGATTAACTTTTGGTAGAACGTAGCATATGGGCAAAGACTTGAAGCAATGTCCATTGTAATAAATCAAAGCTAGCTGAGCACCTTCTTTTCAACATCATTATTATTTAGGGCCAAGAAAAAGACTTTGAATTCTTTTTGATCCGGAATATGGAAATTTCAGCCCATCAATCTTGTTTTTCATGTTTAAATATTATTTCCTACAAGACACTAATGAAGAAAATTATCTTGGTTTTGGAGCGCTTTTTTCCACCTGAACAAAATGCTGTGCTAGCTTTATGTATTATTACAATCCAACTCTTTTTCCAAAACCCTCTTATAAGGAAATTGATGAACATGACATTTATTATTATCATAATAATAATAATAATTGTTATTATTATTTTTATTTCTCATCAATTTAAATCAAAATTTTTTTATTTTTAGATAATTTGACAATAAGAATTATTTTTATAATATGAGTAAAAGTTATTTTAAATAATACTACAATTTTAAGTTTACTTTAGCAATTTTTTTACTATTGAACTTGAGTTTTTAAAGATAATTGATTAATTTATATTTTTCTACAATTTTATAATAATTTTTTAGAATTTTAAATTATAATAATGCGAACCCCATGGACTAGCCCAAAAATTAAAGGAATATGATTAGGGTTAGAGTTAGAGTCAATTAAAAAAAATCTAACCTGAATTGATCCGGACCGAATAGCCTACAACGCCTATATTTTTCGTTTGGTAAGGAGGTGATGAGGCGGGAGCCTGGCTGGGTGACCGTTGTATAACCCTCGACTTATTCGACCAAAAGACTTTACTATTAATATTTTCTGCATGGGTTTAATAATTTGATTGATTTTCTTTATCCTGCATTTCTTTATTCTGAGTGTAGGTTGTCTGTTTGGATTGACCCAATATGACCTCGTCAACTATTGACCAAGAAAAATAGAGGGTATTATAGGCAATGTTGTAAAAATCGGCGCCTAGGACCGCCTAGGCGCCGATTAATCGGTAGGCGGAGGTCCACCGCCCCGATAAATGCAAAATCGGCTACAAAAATCGGTTTTAATTTAATTAGTGATTAATCGGCGATTAATCGGTCTAGGCGGATTAATCGGATCGGATTAATCGGATTAATCGCCGATTAATCGGATTAATCGGCTGATTAATCGGAAAAAATCGGTTGAAGTAAATTTCAATTGTAAATTCAATTTTTAAATTTTATTTTCAATTGTAAATTCAATTTTTAAATTTTAATTTCAAAAAATATTAAAAAACATAAAAATATAAAATTAGAATAAAAGTGTAAACCTAATTTTATTCCAAAATCAAAATTTTCAACCAAATTCACGATTCCTCAATCCTCACCGCCGCACGCCATACTCCTCCACCCACGGCCCCCACCGAATGTGTGGATGGTTGTAGTCCGAATATTTAACTTTCGTTATGGTTTGCTTTTATTTTAAGCTTTGCTTTGTTCATTGCTTTTATTTTGGATTGATTTGAATTGTGATGATATTTGTTGCATGAATATTTAAACTTTAGTTTTTGATTTACTTTTATTTTGGATTTTGCTTTTAAATGTAAAAGTGCTTATTGCAGGAATATTTATACGTTTGGATTTAAATGTGAGGATGTTTGTTGCATGAATATTACTTGAGATACATATAAAATGCTGAAATTTTACTTGCTTTTTAAATATATAATTTGTTGGTAAGATTTTTATATATTACTTGAGATATATAAAAAATAAAAGAATAAAAATAGGAAACCGCCTAGAATCCGCCTAGAATCCGACTAATCCCCGCCTAGACCGCTTAGGCGCTAGGCCCCCCTCGGCCGCCCGACTAGAATGTGGACTTATTTCGTATGTTAGATTTGTGTCATGATTTGTGTGTGAATAGCATAAGATGGATGGATAGTTAGTTATTAAAAAAATCTATTATTATAGCAGTAAAAATCTATTATTAGGGTAAAAAGTGAATATTTCACTTTTTCCAATGCAACTTAATTCAAAACACTATTATTTCACAAGTCACAAGTAAAAGAATTATTGGTACAAAAATTAAGCACATTTTTTATAAAATAAGTTTTGTTGAGGTTCGAATTATCGGGATAATGGAGCCCTTGGAATTTGGTAAACGATAACAAGTAACAACAAAGAGGATATTTGACAAAGCGCAAGATTAATGAGAATCACGATGAAAAAATAAAGAAAGTGCGTGAATTAACAAGATAAACGTGTATTCGACTTAAGAATTCAGGCGGTATTCCGGCAGCATTACAGCGTAAGTTTCTAGAGCGTAAAAAAGATACAAAAATCGAGTTCTCTACACCTATTTATAGACAGGACAGAGGTGAGAACATTTAACCTAACCCTAGCTGGGGACGAGCTCGTGCTCGCTGCGAATTTCGGAGCGGCTTCGGATTTCTCGGGATCGGTTAGGGCTTCCAACGGTCGTGCGCCGCCGGGCTTCTAGGGTTTCTCGTCCTCTTCCTCGCCACCGACCCCTGATTGAGCTCGATGTCGAGGATTGTTGAGGGTGATTTTTGTTAAACAACTAGGCCCTAGGAACTTGTATAGAAATAACAATAAGAATTGCAAGAAATGAATTAAATGAGATGAGAAAATAATCACTTAAACCAAACAAGATTATAAATCAAAATTATATTTTGCCTGCGCTGATCATTCAACTAGTTCGATCACCACTTCAAGAGAAAATTAAAAATTTTTGCCTTTTGAAAATGGAAAATAATAAGAATTATGTATACACGAGCTTCGATGTCCAAAAATAGATTTACAAGGGGTATTTATAAGCATATTCGAACTTCGAGCGTTTCCTATTTTTCCGCCAGGTGGCAATAAATGTGCTCCTGGTCTTCCGCGTGTGTTTCTAGTCGTTTTCCCGGGGACTTCGCAATCATAACTCCTTGTCATTTAATAACTCTTCTTAACCGTTAGACAGTTCGCAAGCTTCATCCGACATCTTTACTCCTCATTCCGGGTTACTCACAACTGGGTTGAACTGTCCTCAGTCGAACAACATTCAATCGAACTGCTTGATTCGGACTTACTTGATCGAGCCGTCTTCGAACCATCTTTCTCTTCGAACTGTTTTTCTTGGGCCGGCCCTCTCCCATTTCCTACAGAACAACTTGTGGGCCGTATATTTGGACTCGTAATTGGGCCGTTTATTACTGACTCCCAACAATAGCCCCTTCGACTTAGCGGGGTGCTCCCTGGAAAGCCTGGTAGGTCGAACAATCGATCGTATAAACTGTTATTTTAATAGGTGAACCGTAAGTATTCCCAGATGTTGGCTCTTCGAACCACCCTCAGGAATGGGAGCTCGGTATAATTTGAAGTGCTTAAGAGCATCTTCCTGGCTTGAAGGATCAGTTCCTTTGTGGGTGACCCTTCTTACTCGTGCAACTCCGTAAATTCAAAGCGAGCGCCATAGCTGTGGGCCCGAAACCACAGCATTGTAAATGGACAGTTCGGATTCTGTTCGATTTTATTTTGTTAGCCATCTGGTTAGCCCCTGCGAGCTGTTTTAGCACTATTTTTGGGGTCTTTTATGAGGTTCAAGACCTCGTCAATGTCTGAAAGGGTAGGCCAAGATGAGGTTTCTTCTTTCCACAGGATTTCTAACAGTTCGGTCAAGTGAACTCCTTTTGTCGGGATTCGATATTTCGAATTGCTTTTGAATTTTGCCGCCCAGAGAATGGTAGTTGCGTAATTATCGCAAAAACTGGGGGGATTCGCAGACAGCTGAACGGGCGCGAGCCTTTTTAACCGTCTTTATTGGGATTTGATAGCCACATTTTCGAAGACATACTCTCTCTCTCATACTTCATTTCTCTCTGCGATTTCCGGCGATCGGCTCCTGCATTTCCTCCGGCGAACGTTCCAGACCTCCTGAAGAAAAATGTAATTTCTCTCTTTTTTCATTCGACTCACTTTTCTCCTTAGTTTCTGTGTCTCCGGAGATTCGGGAAGGGGTAGAACTAGGGTTCCGATCATGCGAGTCAGACGTAGGCTGAATGGTTGCTCGCCTTCTTTTTTCCTCATTCTTTAGGTTTTTATTTCTTTTTAAGAATGTCTTCCAGTTCCGATTCCCAAAATTGCAAGAGTTTTGGTTCTAGGGACTTCAACCCAACGCCACCGTTTACTCCCTCCCCCGAGAGGGACCTTAACGTCGCCACCCTCACCGGGCCGGACTGGAGCTTGCTTCTTAAAGGACCGGAGAAACCTAGGTCTTCGTGCAAGCGTAAGATTGTCATGGAACCTTCCGAAGAGCCCTCTTCATCCTCAAAATTTGAGGGCAATAAGACTCTCTTCGAGATGCTTCAGAGGTTAGATCGAGCCATGGGGGGAGACGAGACCAGTGGTACTGGTCGTGAAATTGTTGAGGCCATCCTAGAGCCCGAGGTGGTTGGTGACTGGATCCTTCCCGATGGGTCGGTGGCGACCTCCTTACTTAGGCAATTTCGAGTCTTTTGTCACTCCTGGTGGGCCTGTGACTTTGGGTCAACGGTTATTTGGGCCGATGTGTACCGCTCATGGATGTTGAGAACAATTAACATACGATAAACCCTAGCATGTTCCTATGAATTTAATGCAATGGATATTCGAAATTACCTTAACTCCGTAGGGTCTGATCCGATCTTTCGCGTTTGAATTACAGTCTCTTGATTCAACCACGCGATTAATTAAATCTATTGAATCAGAAATTAGCAATAGATCTAATTTCTGAATTTAATCAAATAAGAAAGAGATGAAGAGAAAATATGTTCTCCAGATTAGGTCTTCAGATTTGTATCCCAATGTTGTTCAATGCTGCTACTGGTGAGGATTCCACATGACTGTGAATGTGAAAGCCGGAGTCAAATATCTTCTCCTCCCAGACACACTGGAGGCGCCGCCCACTGCTCTCTCTCTAGGGTTTTGACTGATTTGAATTGTGTTAGGGTTTGTGAGAGAGAACTGTCTATTTATAGACCAAGGGTTACAAACCCGAATGGGCTACTGGGCTCCATTCATCATATTTAATTTGGGCCAGACCTGGGACCTAATGCAAATAATAAATTGGGCCTATGAATTAATTAATTCCCATGTCCACAACCTAGGACACAATTAATTAATTAATATTAATTCTTTTTCACCACAGAATTAATACTGACTTACCCCTTTATTACCGTTATGAGAACGGGCCGCATTTACTTGAGAATCTCCATATTTAACGTTACTGGACATTCATTAATTTATTGGAGCTTCTGACAAGCTTCCACAATTAATAAATTTCTTATTTCCTGAGCAATATCACTCAAACCTTATCACTCGTGCTTGAACTTAATCAGCCTGCAGGACTTTAGCACGATGAATGTTATTGAGCTCCTCAGGAATGTCCCCATCCTATTACTCGGATATGGTAACCTAACTCCAGTCTCAGGCTACCATACACGAACTGCTGTTACCCAAGATGCGGGTATACAAGCACGTTACTCAGGCTCTCCACCATGGCAAGTCAAAGCAACAGTCAACTCGTGCATACCCCTGAACCGTCGTTAGGGTTTGTACTCAATCAAGATCGAGATCTTGTATTCTCTGATGTCAGACAACATAATACATCCCACTGTGGTCCAATCAATACGCAACCGCACGTACCAGCATATCAAGTAATCAAGACAGATTACTTCTTTTCGACTATGCTGCAGCCTACACCGACAGACTTATCCTCGTACGCTGTCTCGATTGTGATAATATTTATATCTCACTAGGTCAAGTGATCATACTATCTTCTGCAATCTACAACACGCAGTATGATCGTCTCTATCGGTGAGATAAGAGGATACCATTGTTACTCGCATGTAAGTTTGTTTAACAGATAGGAAATATTGTTGAATGTATACTCATTATAATAAATGCTTTCTGTATACAAAACCCAACAATCTCCCACTTATACTCAAAGCATTACACTCGCTATTACAGAGTATACAGTGCGTCTATCTAGCCTAGCTATTACGTTAACCATTGCCAGTGGTAGGCATCCATCTCAGACCTAGTCCACGAGTGTCTTTCATTTTCTCTCTATGTGTTTGCTCGCCTTGTGAGTCCGTGGTTCCTTCGAGTTTGCCACTGTACCAGAGTTGTCACAATGAATTGTGATACTCTTAGGCAAACTTGGAATCACATCCAACTCCAAGAGGTAATTCTGGAGCCATACCCCTTCTTTTGAAGCTTCGGAGGTGGCGACATATTCCGCCTCCATGGTGGAGTCAGCAATGCATTTCTGCTTTGCACTCCTCCAAGATACAGCCCCACCTCCCAAGGTAAACACATAACCTGAGGTCGATTTCTTCTCATCCTGGTCCCCTTGGAAATCCGAATTTGTATAACCCACAGGGCACAAATCCTCACTTTGATAAACTAGGCAGTAATTCCTAGCTCTCTTCAAATACTTGAGGATATGTTTTACCGCAGTCCAATGCGCCTGTCCAAGGTTAGACTGATATCTTGCTACCATGCCAACGACATAACAGATATCTGGCCTGGTACACAACATTGCATACATGAGGCTACCCACCGCAAATGTGTATGGTACAAGACTCATCTCATCTTTCTCTTTCTGTGTCTCAGGACACTGACCAGTAGAAAGATGTACGTCAGGTCTGAAAAGTAGCAAGCCTTTCTTGGTGAGTTGCATACTGAACCGGGCTATCATAGTGTCCACATAGGATGCCTGGGATAAGCTTATCATCATTTTCTTACGATCCCATAAGACCTTAATCCCAAGGACGTACCCAGCTTCTCCCAAATCCTTCATTTGGAACTGTTCGGATAACCAACTCTTAATCTCCGACATCACTCCCTCGTTGTTTCCAAATAGGAGTATGTCGTCCACATATAGTGCAAGAAAAACCACGCTCCCACTGACACAAAGTCGGTATACACAAATTTCGTTCTCCAACTGTGAAAATCCATAAGATTTAATCACATCATTGAAACGTAAGTTCCACGACCTTAACTTGATTAAGTTCATACAAGGACTTTTTAAGCTTCCAGACAAGATGTTCTTTGCCCTTGCGCATGTAACCCTCGGGTTGCTGCATATAGATGTCCCTACCTTCTTCAAGGTAACCATAAGCGGTTTTGACATCCATCTGCCAAATCTCGAGGTCCAAATGTGCTGCTATGACAAGAAGTATCCGGATGGATTCGAGCATGGCTACGGGTGAAAAGGTTTCATCATAGATAATGCCCTCTTTCTGACTATAACCCTTTGCCACCAGCCTGGCTTTGAAAGCCATAATCTCTCCATCCGCTCCCTTCTTTCTCTTGTATACCCACTTGCACCCTATAGCCCTAAAGCCATCAGGTAGCTCAGCTTTCTGGTATACATCCATAGCGGTTATGGATTCAATCTCAGAATTCGTGGCGATGCGCCATTTTTCAACATCCTTGTCCTGCACTGCCTCTTCGTAAGTGATCACTAAAAATTATTAGCGACTTAGCATAGCTAACAATATAGCGGCAAATGTAATTATCAATCCCTCGAGGAATGAAATAAC
>JAPKLW010004438.1:0-27366 GCA_026898455.1 Plectranthus barbatus
CTTTACATTTGAGACTAGAGCTATTCTAGAGACAAACTGACGCTGGTTGGACTTAGGATTTGATCCACCAAAACACCAAACTAGAATCTAAGCAAGTATCTACTGGGGAAGGGAAACTTAGCCAAATTTCCCAACACTTTATCTCGGTCGATACTCCTGTGTCGACCGATATGCCTTCATGTCGGCCGATATGCTTGAGTCGACTGATTTGCCTTCATGTCGGCCGAGGCACCCATATCGACCGATTTAGGTTCATATCGGTCGATACACTTGTGTCGACCGATATGGCCTCTATTTCGGCCGATACGGGCTGTCTTCTCCGGCAGTTCGCACGGCGAACCTGTAACTCGCCGTTTTGGCCTCTCCGGCGGACCGATGACACATGCAAATACATATTCCGACTCCTCTAACCCCTAGGAACAAGAATCTACCCTTGAAATACGGAAATAAGACGAAAAACGAAGACGTGAAATACCTCGCCGGAGCTCCTCCGTTCACGGCGGCGGTTGCGATTTCCGGCGTCCAAACCAAGCTTTCTCAACGTGCGAAGACTCCCTACAACCTCAGGAACACGATTCATTGTCAAAACATCGAAACTTGGCCGGAATCTAGAGATTGAAATGAAGGAAATCAGATTTTCGCACAAGAAACCCACCTCACTTCAAACGGCGATATCTCCCCCGTTTCTCGTCCTCTCGGAACCCACGAGTAGTCCAATCGAAGCTCTTGACGAAGGCTACGAAATGGTGATGGTCGCTCGTCGGTTAGTTTCCGGAATCAGCCGGAGAATGGCCGGAAAAAGGCTGACGGGTTTGGGTTTATTCTGAAAAATGGAACAGCTCTTCCTCTCACTTCCTTTCTCTCTCTAGTTCATAACATAAGGTAAAAAGTTTATGTTATAATTCTGCCTTCTATTTATACCCCTTGTATAATTACAATTCCTCCACATATAATATATGTGTAATTATACATATATGCCACATTATACATGTATCCATGTATATTCATTTCTAATTAATTCCACCTTATTTCTCCAAAATCCATAAATCATGTTATTTTTCCACAATAATACACCCAATAATTCTTGACATTTTCATCAAGATCATAGAGTAATTAAGTTCAATTACAACATTTGATTCTCCAATTCCATTCACATAGTCTCAATTGCTCTTCAATTAAATAGAATCCTTCTATATTAAACATATGAATCCTTACAAAAGCTTAATTAAGCTTGGGGTGTTACAGTAATTGCACCAATTGTAATCTTTTATTTTTCCAGAATCATTCAGGGTGGATATAACTTTCGGCATTATGTATCCATGCGACTGATTCTCAAAAAATATGGACTCCACCATAACCATGAAGTTCTTACAAAATACATCCCCACAGTCAACATCATCCAACATAACCTTCAGGACATCAACACTCTTAATGGTGTACCTACTTTTTCCAATAATCTTAGCCCATTGATCTATTTCCTCATTATAGGTACTGTGTGTTTTCCTATCCACTAAATCACCCTCTTTTGGGAAAGCTAATGTGATCCATACATCTTCTTCGGTGATGTGAACTCTTTCTTTATTTGGCAAGGTTAAACAACAACTCACATGATCAAAATTCGATACACACCAATGTACCATTCTCATGGGTAGTTCTTTAATTTGCATTTTAAGTATTGAAGCAAACCCCATTTTTGCTACAGCTTGCCTTTGCGTAATAGTTAGTTGCCTAATCGACTCTAGAAATTTTGTAGGGCTTGATCTATACCCTAATTCTGGAAAATTATCTTTTGTATCAACCGACACATCTTTTCTGGTTCTGGCACGTTTTGCTAATACAATACATATAAATTGGTTATTACAAAATTAAGAAGTACATATAAATTTTAGATGTATATTCACTCACCTGAAGTATGGGGCTCCTGAATTGCAATTCTTTTTTTACCCATTTTTGATATTGTAATATTAATGTAAACTCTATAAACAAAGAAATTTTTTGCATAGTTTCAAATATTAATGTACAGAAAATGAACAAAACATATGTACATTAGCTAGTTCAACACAGCAAACCATAAATGTCTTAACATACAGTGAAGCTGCAGTACCAGTCGATATTTACTGCATTAATAGGTTTCTAATTATGCAATTCCTTGACAATTTCTCCCACTTAAAAATGCTAATAATCCATGCTCCTAATTTACAATAAAGTTGCAATACAAGTCTACAATTATTGCATAAATAGGTATCTAATTTTACAATTCCTTGACAATTTCTTCTTCTACACAATGTTAATTATACATTCACATACTAAACAATAAATTTGCAGTAAAAGTCGACAATTACTTCATATATAGGTAACTAATTATCAATTCATACATGTATATTCACTCACCTGAAGTATGGGTTTCCTGTTTTTGCATTTATTTTTTTTCTCATTTTTGAAATTGTATTATTAATTTAAACTCTATTAGCAAAGAAAAATATTGCATAGAAACAAATATTAATGAACATAAAATGAACAAATCCTTTGTACATTAGCTACTTCAACACAACAAATTTATACTTGCTCCTATTCTACAATAAAGTTGCAATAAAAGTAGACAATTACTACATAAATAGGTATCTAATTATGCAATTCCTTCACAAATTCGTCCACTACAAAATGCTAATTATACATTCACCTAATATACAATGAAGTTGCAGTAGAAGTCGAAAATTCCGGCATAAATACGTATCAAATTATGCAATTCCTTCAGAATATGCAATTAGAGCATGTCTTATGGAAAGTAATAAAGTTGCAGTAAAAGTAGAAAATTACTACATAAATAGGTCTCTTATTATGCAATTCGTTGACAAATTTGTCCAGTACAAAATGCTAATTATACAATCACCTAATATACAATGAAGTAGCAGTAAAAGTCGACAATTACTGCATAAATACGTATCAAATTATGCAATTCCTTCACTATATGCAATTAGAGTATGTCATATTGAAAGTATCAGATAGTATAGGGAAACTTATGTTTCACCATAATTATGATTTTTTATATATGCAGCAAAAATCCACAATTGTTGCATACAATAGTCTCTAATTATGCAATTCATTGACTATTTATTCCATTAAAAGTTCTAATTACACATGCCTATGTTTCAAATATGTAACTCCCACGCTAAAAGCATCTTTTTTTCACAAATTATACATCTAGTCCACCAGTAGGCTTACATTTCAAACCTAAAAAAATTCACAAAAATCATTAAATAAAAAAAATTTAATACAGGTTTTACCTCTTTGACTTTGAATGGCTCAACTACACTTCAGTCGTCGGTCGATTTTCCGTCCGATTACAACCTACAAATATACCGGTTTTTCAACAAAAAAAAATTGTTAATAAATTATACAAACCGTCAATAGAGTATGCAAGTTTGTATTAAACAATTATGATGAATTTTTTAAAATCAAACTATTTTCTGCAAATCATAAAAACCTAAAAAAAACAAAAAATTTCTAAATACCATCCAGTCGTCGGAAGAAAAAAATTTCTCGTTGCACAAGTTTATACAAAACTTACCCAAGTAAAGCCGCACTAGATTTTTGCACCGTCGGTCAATGGAGTTTCGACCCCCGTCAAAAAATCAAAAACAGGCGACGATTTGTGTTGAGAGATGTGTTTTCTTTTTGGGGAGACGACTATTTGATCGAAACTACCGCAGTAAATGTGGTGGTTGAAATTTTTAATTTATTTTACACAGATTTGAATTTATTAAACCTACCATGTTTTCACATTAAATGCCCGATAATTAAGGAGATGGAACGTGGGTAAGTTATTCGGTTTTTCAAAATTACCAATGTATCCTTTTATGCAACTTTTTCTGTCTATTACTGCATCGAATTTTTTGGATGTAAAATTAAATCTGAATCGTTGAATTTGATAATGAAAGGCTAGGATTAAGTCTTATTTCACGTCTAAGAAGGGGTTTCCACCATAGTGCACCCATATATATATATATATAGTGGTGATCATATGTTACCCACCTCCTAAATGTTATATAAGACCAAATCTCATTCTTTGATTTTTTTGATTATGTGGTCGAGATTAAATCGAAAATTATAAGTTTTTAATATATATTCCCTTAATAATGAGTTACTAAGGGTCATTTAGTAAATGTATAATTAACAATCTATGAATATATTAATATTGCTAACCCAAACATTTCTCTCTCTTCTCTCCCACTCCCTCTCTCTCACCAATACGCACTATACTCATTTTTTCTCTCTCTCTCTCCTCTCCCACTCCCTCTCTTTCAATCTTTTTTTCTCTCTCTCCTCTCCCACTCCCTCTCTCTCACGAATATGTAGTTCATCATTTTTTTCCCTCTCTCCTCTCTCCCCTCTCCCGGTCCCTCTCTCTTATGAATATGGAGACATTTTCTTGCTGCATTCTTCCTTTTTTATTTTTCCGTGATATTAAATATTAATTCAAGAAAATTGATGACCCCAGTTAACCTCTCTCAAAGTATTGAAAAAGTTTTAGCAGATTTTAAGGGTAGAAGAGCTGGACTTATCAAAGCGTTCACTACAAGTTTATTTTTTCATATTTTTTCTTGTATGCGCAATTTTTTGGTGTGTTGGTAAAATTACGGGTCGGTATTCTCAACTTATTTTATTGTCGCCGAAGTCAGTGGCTGCACAAACGAGAGACCAAAGGCGACGCGTTCTCCTATCCTCACATATCTCTAGCAGCACCAGTGATCGTGGTGACAAGGTGCAGCGCGATCGCCAACAGTCGAGAGGAAGGGCGCTGTGCAATTATTGGAGGTTGAGGACAGATGCGATATATAACAATTGCAAGAGAAGTTATCTATGGAAGTTTGACGCCGCATCCTTTATTTTGAGTTGCAGTTTTTAATCATGTAGATGTTACATTATTTATATAATAGTTGATGCATTATTTGATCTTTATGTCCTACATTATCTCTTATATTTTTAATGCATCATATTTGTCATAGATAATGTAACATTCAGAACTTAAATAATGTTCCAATTTGTCCACTATTCCACACACATCATGTACTTGTATCAAGGTCCAGATGAGATGAGAGGAAAAGACACAACACATTTCATAATGTATGAGTCAATTGACTGATAATGTACGAATAATAACACGGATAATGTACCATTAAGAACAAAATAATGATACACTGCTTTAAATATATCATTACATTATCATTTGCATTATGTTACATGATTTAGTTGTATATATTACATTATTTAGTTTTACTGCGAATATATTATTCCGAACATATGTAATAGGGATCTCGTTTGAAAAATAATTAAATTATCTTTAATTTGATATTTTATACGTAAAAAAATAATTTAAATTGAGTGAGTTATGATTATTTAAAGTTTTATAGAAATTTTAGAGGAGAGAGAAAAGTACAATTTTAAGGAATGTGGTCCTGCACGTAATTACTAACCCTGGGTATCAAATTTACTATTATACCCAAATAATGTAGCAAGTTTAATTACATAATGCAACGAATATCTTTCTTTTTCAAATTGAATCTAGATCGCCCAAATTCTAATCTAATGGTTGGATTTTGGCCTCATATAACATATAAGGTATAGGTAACCATATAACGGAACCCTATATATATATATATATATATATATATATATATATATATATATATAGAGAGAGAGAGAGAGAGAGAGAGAGATCCACTCAAGTGCTAAAATTAAAGTTTGTGCTAAATATGAATGAATCACATCCATTGGATTGATAGCATCAATGGTTGAAATTAAAGCATCAAAGATTAAAAAATTAAGCATAATTTTCGTTCGTGCGTAATTGTTTTATACATCATGTTTAATTCGATTAAGCATGATTTATAAAACAAAAAAGCATAAAATCTAGAAAAATGTTTTAATCTCAACCATTAATTTTTTGAGATTAATGGTGTAGATTCATTCTTATTTAGTACAAACTAACTTTTAGTATGAGATCCACTCCCTATATATATATATAGAGTGGTGATCATATCACAAGTCCATTTTAGATACGAGAAAAGAATAAATCTTGTATTTTAATTTGATGAAATAAGTGGTTCAAACTGATCTTAAAATTTAAAATTTAACTTTTGTTTTTATTTTAAATTATAATTAAGGGTATTTAGGTAAGTTAAACATGAGGGACCACAATAAATTTCAAAATCTCTTTCCTATCAAACACACGTGTTTTGCTTCTCAATATTCTCTCTCATCAAATTTCTTTATAGAACTTTAAATAATCATATCTAATTCAATTTAAATTATTTTTCCACGTACAATATATCAAATTAAAGATAATTTAATTATCTTTCAAACGAAATCAATATTGCATATGTTTCAAATAAGATAATCGTAGTAAAAATAAAATACCACAACTATACATACATAGATAATGCATATTTACAAGCTTATATAATACAACTTACATCTAAAAAAAATCTATATTCTGCAAAAATTTGATAGCCCCATAAAACATAATGCAACTAAAATGTCCTATATAATGCAAAAATACAAGCTTATACAATGCAACTTAAAGGTGGTCTGATGAATTTAAATTATTGACAAAAAAGAAATAGTAATAAGCGAAACAGAGCATGAAATCCAAATATTTGCATTATATAAGTCTGTAAACATGCAATATTTAGGCCTATAGATTTGCATGACTATTTATGAGGTAATTAATATTTTGACAAAATTCTTTATTTTCTGATTAAAGTTGCATTATATAAGTTTGTATATTTGCATTATATAGACTAGTTCAGTTGCATTATGTTTGATAGCTATCAGATTTTTTCAAAATGTAGATAATTTTTTCAGACAAAAATTGTATTATATAAGCTTGTAATTATATATGCATTATCTATGCATGTATAGTTGCAATTTCCTATTATCACTACGATTATCTTATTTCAAACATATGCAATATGGATTTCGTTCGATGATTATTTAAAGTTTTATAACAATGTTGGAGGTGAGAGAATAATGTTAATAACAAATAAACGTGTGAAATAATAGATTATGACTTTTTTGTAAGATAAGATGTGGTCCTCTCATATTTAGAAAAATTAAATAATATTTAAGATGTGGTCCCCTAATATATTTATGCAAAAAGACTGAAAAGCCCAAATATTGAAAAAAGATTTAATTTTCTAAATCAAATATGGATCCTTGATTTTGAAAACGAACGCGTCAGATTTATTCTCATCTCACATTTAGGGAGGCACTTGTCACTTGAACGCACCCCACAGAATTCATCCTTAACAGAAGATAACCTACAATAAAAAAAATAACATCAACGTAAACAAATTTACTCTCCAATCGCAAATTAATGCGAACGAACTAAAACCAAAAAGTTTACCGTGACGATGACCGAACTGACAGCAATAGAAACGAGAATTTATTGGAGATTAATGAGAAGAACGTCAATAAAGTAATAAACGCACTGAATTGAACTCTCCAATCACAAATTAATGCGAACGAACTAAAACTAGAAACAAAATCATAATGTAGAAAGTTTACCGTGAAGATGAACGAACTGACAACAATAGAAACGAGAATTGATTGGAGATTAATGAGAAGAACGCCGATCAATGAAAAAACAAACTGAATTGAAAAAAAATTTCGTCGAATGTGAATTGTGTGAATTTGGAGAAGATTCAATGATCATGTTAAAACTGGAAGAAAGAGAATTGCGTGAAATTGAATTATGATTCGATGATCATGAAGATATTTGAACAAATATGAGAAGATTTGATGATCACCCTGTCCATGTTGTGTGGGGAAATTAGTTTGCAAAGAATACTAAAATACCCTTACTACAAAAAATTAAATCATAAATTAATTAACAAAATAATTAGGGATATTAAATTTGGACCATTTATTTCATCAAATGAAAGGCCATGATCTATTCTCTTCTCCCATCTAAAGGGGACTTGTGATAAGGTACACCTCTGAATTCTGTAGATGAAGGTAATCATTTATATTTATTTCAGTTTGATGTTATACCAATTTGCATTTACTTCGCCTGTATATTTGCATTGTTTTGGTATTAAAAGATGCATTATTGGCTTTCACAATGCTATGTTTGTTATTGAATTCGAATGATTTGTATTTGCAGTACAATATAGAGACTTTTTTATTTAAGCTTATTTAATGTACGTTTTGTGTTTTTTTAATTTAACTTGGGACTATTTTTTTTAAAATGTATGTTAATGCTACTGTTTGTATGTTATTAATGTTACTTTTAAAAGTTAATAATGCAATTATTTGCTGCAGTTATTTTTACCCTTGTGTGTGAGGACTCATTTAGACCTTTCAAAGGACAAGCTTTTGTAACATTGGATGAAGGTGTTGAATTCTACAAGCAATATGCTAGAAATGTTTGATTTGATACCCGTTTGGCTCATTCAACAAAATCCGATAATGTGGTCACATGGAAGTATGTTGTCTGCAACAAGGAGGGTAACAAGTTCATTAACCCAAAGAGTATGAATAGAGGGATTTTTTATGAAAGTCTGAAGATTTGAAGACGTGTTTATGCTCGTTGTGGTTGTAAGGCAAGGACCACTTTCAAGTCTGTTGCTCGTACGGGGTATGTCGTTCATGATTTTGTAGAACAATATAACCATGAACTAGTCGAGGTTGAACACAGACAATTCATGAGGATTAATCATAAACTCGACCCTGTTCACCAGTAGTTTATATTAGATTGTTGCAGATCAAATATTGGTCCTACTGCTGCACATTGTTTGCTAGCCGAATTGATAGGTGGTGAAGATAATATTGGATTTTCAATTATGGAGGTTCGCAATTTCTCTCGAGACATGAAGGCTTTTGTGGATGGATGCGATGCGCAAATGTTGTTGAATGAACTGCGAAAAAGGAAAGAGTTAAGTGAATCATTTACCTTTGAATATGAGATTGATGCGGAGGATAAGCTCACAAGATTGCTTTGGTGTGATCCAATTTCTCGAATGAATTATCAACTTTTCGGTGATGTTGTGGCTTTCGATACGACATATTCGACAAACAAGTAATTTTATTTATCCCGTTTTCTTTTATTTTTTTAATTTTTCACGTACATGAAAATTATATTATAAATAAATATATGCATTACATAACATATTAAAGTTGCATATTCTATGTTTAAAAATTTGCATTAACAGTTGCGTTATATTATTTATTGCTAGGTACTGCATGATTTTCGCACCTTTTACTGGTAAGGACAATCACGGCAAGCCAGTTACGTTTGCTGCTGGTTTGTTATCCAAGGAAGATGCATCATCTTTTGTTTGGTTATTTGAGAAGTCCATTGCTTGTATGGGTTTTGCTCCTAAAATGATCATCACAGACCAAGACTTGGGTATGAAAATTGCCGTGGAAAGAGTTTTGAATCGTACTCGTCATCGGTGGTGCATGTGGCACATTATGCTGAAGTTGGCAGATAAGGTGTCTAAACAACTTCGTGCTGATGAGAATTTTAAAAGGGATCTTAATTCATGTGTTTGGTCGGAGTTGATAGAGCCTGATGTATTTGAATCATCTTGGCAGGGGATCATGTCTACATTTGGTCTAGCAGATCATCCATGGTTTATTGCTATGTTTGAGAATAGGCGATTTTGGATTCCTGCATATTTTCGTGACTTTCTGATGAGTGGGTTGCTTCGGACCACATCTGAATGTGAAAATAGCTTTTACAAGCGGTACACACGTTCCAGGTCTAATCTTTTAGAATGTTGGATGCATTTTAATAATGCTCTGGACGCCCAAAGGTATCAAAGTTCCAAGTTGAATTACTTAGATAAGTCTTTTGTTCAAAGTTTTAACACAAAAACTGGATTTGAGAAACACGCTGCATCTTTGTACACTGGAAAGATTTTCAAGCGTGTACAAGAACAAATAATGTCTGCACGTTATAGTTGCCACATGTTGGATTATGCTAATGTGGATGGTAGACAGATGTTTAAGATTGTTGATGAATTCAAGGAGATATGTGTTGTTTATTATGATGTAGTTGGACAAGATTGCACATGTAGTTGTAAGATGTTTTCCAGAATGGGGTTGGTGTGCTGTCATATGTTTTATGTTTTAAAGAACAAGGAATTTTTGCTGATCCCTGAAAAGTTTATTGTTGGTCGTTGGAAGAAAACACATTTGTTTCAGCAGTCATGCAGTTTGGGTACTAATATTTTTCAAGCATATGCTAGGATTGATGAGTGTAAAAGGCTGAAGAATAATATATTAAAGTCTGTTTATGGATGGACTCGAATGTTTGATGGTGATTCTGAAAGTTGTCTACATTGTTGACTGTGATAGATGAAGGTGGGAAATCCATTTCATGCCACGTTCGACCTCCACATTCAGTTGATAAAAGACAGATGTTAGGGGACTTTTATGGTCAAGATTTGCCTGAGGAAATCAGCATTCATCAACCGGATGTTGTTAAGACTAAGGGTAGTGGTAGCCGTATTGTATCACGAAAAGAAAAGGCTGCTAGAATGAAGAAAAAACCACAGCGCCGCTGTCGTAAATGCAAAGAATTGGCCAACCATGATTCTAGAAATTTTGGCAAAGATAGGAATGATTGAGATTCACTTTAGTTTTTGGTTTGAACAATTAAATTTATGTCAGTGCATTTTTTACGAATAAGTTTTTCTTCCTTTTTCATGATAATTGTTTTAAGACTATGTACATTATAGTTTTATTTTGTTAATTGAATTTGAATAATTCCTTTTATGCCTCTGTTTTGTTGGAATAATTGCAGTTGTTTTTAAGTTTTTTCTTAATTCTTATCGGAGCAAATGTTTTCTGTTGGATAATGCAACTTTTTCTTATTGCCTAATGTATGTATTTTTTATTCACTGATTACTAAATAACTTTTTAACGTTATTTTATTAATAATACAGAATAATTGTATCAGGGATTCATAATTTCAATATTGAAATATACATGCAACTTCAGAACAGTCTATAAATTTAATTTTTTTGTTAAAAAATATGATAAATTATATTTTATGGAGTCAATGCAAATATTTTTAAAACAAAATGCAACTTATTCATATTTGTTAATTTACTATTTATTTCGTGTGTTACATATGTTATCTATTAATAATTTTTTAAATTTTGAAAAATCGAATGTAGTTCTCATACAAAATGCAAAAGTAATGATACATGTTAACAATATTTCAACAAAGTATGGAAATATGAATGTAGAAGCATCAATTCAGAAGGATTATATTTGTCACTTAACGTACAAAATACAATTCGAATCCAGAATACTTGCATAACCGTAAAGACAATTGTTTTCTTAAAAAACCACGAAAAGTCAATATCATCAAAACCACTACCCCATTACACTACTTGTAACTAGTTATGAACTTGTTAAAATCAAACTTGCTGCTGTCGACTTCATTCTCAAAAAACTTGGTAGCTATGCCATAATACTTTGGAGATTTATCATTCAGATTTGATGAAATTAGCTGACCACAGAACTTCACCCGAAATTGCTTCATGATTGTCTTTGAATTCTTATTTGTAATTCCTCAGCTCCAATCTTTTGCCTTCTCACCCATGTATGTCTCAAGATGTCTCATACAGTAAATTCCACAATCAGTTTTGTTAGTAGCGTTCCTCCAATCCATGGTCAGCCTCTCTATTTCAAAAATTTCAATAATTCTTTTCTTGTTCTGTAGACCAAGCCTCTCCAACAATATGCAAAACAGAGTGACCTTGAAAAAAAAAGTAGTATGTACTATTAGTAATAAATCAATAGCTAAATTAAAAAATATTGTCGAGTAGTTATTATTACTTACCAACTTTACAGGACCATCTCCATACTTCATTTCCAGTGGTCTGTTATCAAGCTGATTCGAATTGTCGATCAAGACAATTGACTTGTTTTTGAAGTTGAAGCATACAATGTAGTAATGATGATATTGGCAAATTGGGAAGAAAACCTGAATATGAAAATATCGTAAGCGTGGTTTGATATGTTAACAATAATCAGAATATTTCATGATTGATTTGTATCTGATACTGTAAGTATACTGTATTAGTAAATGCAACAAACAGTGCTAGTCAATGCAACATCTCCTTTAATTATTTAACCCACAAATCGTATTATTTGATGCAAGTATCTTAGATTAAAATTAGTAATTAATGAATAAAAGAAATCATACCAAATCAACAGCAGAAAAAATGATGTCATCGCGTCTTTTGATCTGTGCAGTAGCTCTCTCAAAGAAAGTATCGACTGCTTTCTTGTCAGTCCATTTTTTGGGTTTGTTGATGAATGTGAAACACTGTTCATTTGACATTGCAAGTAAAATTATTTAACTTATTATCAACTATTAAATATTGATATTAAAAACTGTATTTAAAATTTCCTTACACATGGGTATGTTGAGAAGAAAAATCTTCTTGGTAATTCCTTTGACCGGTACATTTCTTTAAAATTTAGGTGCGAGCACCATGCATCAACAACACCGGATCTAAGACACTCAGATGGTGCTAATGACCTAAACTCAGCCAATGTTGTATAGGTTTTGACATCATGATATACTATCTCTCCACTGCAAAAAAAAAAAATACATTAATTATAGCAATATAAAGTATCTAATTCCTTAAATTAAATTCTTACCCATTTGTTTGTTTATCCTTCACAATCCAGTAGTATATTGCCTTCTCATCGTTGGTAAATGGAACGGTGGGATCTACTCCTCTTATCATGTATGGTGAAGCTAAAACACTTGCTACCTTTCTCTGTGCTTGGTTCCTTGTGTTCATTTTGTTACCCCTTTTCTTCTATTGCAAACAAAAGGAAAAAATCATTGTTATTTAATATTAAAATTTTATAAATAAAATAATATAAAAATCTAAGTTTTACCTTGCTTGATTCTGCTTTCTCTGGTACTACATTAGCAACCTAAAAGACAACAAAGATTATGTTTACCAACCATAAAATAAAATCATTACAAAACATTATGTAATTTTGCTTACAACATGTGCCAATGTAGTGGCTGCTATGAATTCATCAGCATCCTGGAAATCATCATCATCATCTGTATTTGCCTAAACACAAATAAATTAAATGAAAATGAAGTTAATGCACTTTTATAACACTAATTGATGCACTTTTTATCAACTACATAATGCAATAATTAGTATTATTAAAATTATATTAACTTCAGTCTGATAGACATTCCCTTGCATTGTATCAGTTTTTTCCAAGACTTCGTTCACAAAGTGCTCTTTGTTCAAGTCCTACAATGAAATAAAACATTATAATATGTTTTTAATAATATATTGCAAAGTTTATAAATAATTTTAAAACTCTACCTTCAGCACACTTTCAATTCTTTCAGTTGGTGTTGCAAAACCAGCTTTCGCTTGTTCATGATCATCATTCTGTTTTTCTGCTGTTTCAACCGGACCTCCTTTTTCTTGTGAAGGAAACTATAATGAAAATTTTTAATAATCATTAAAATGCAGAATGCTAACAATTCTTAGTAATATATTGTATATATAATATTGATGTACTTGTTGTGTTAATCCTAAACTAAATGAAGGTCCATCATCCATTTCTAACAATTTGTTTAAATTTCCTTCCGCAAACTACACCAAATAATTCAGATTATGTTATTTCCTTTTTTTAAATAACACCAGCATAATTGTGAATAAAATAATTTTTACAAGTTTAACCTGCTTTGTAGGAACAACAATAACATCATCCACTGTGTCTGTTGGAGGCTCATGAGCATCATCAATTTTTTTCCCTCATCAAACTGAACAATATACAAAAAAAATATATCATCTATATTTTTTAATTTTGAAAAAAATAAAAACTAAAGAATCATTACCTTCTATGAAAATTCGAAGTCGAAAGAAGACATTTCTTGCATAATTTCCCATGCATCCATCATATTGTTCAAACACTCATTCCATTCTGGACTGTCATCAAATGGAACTTGTGTAGCTGCACTTGCCGGCGGCTCTGCATTCTCTGCAGCTGAAATATCTGGTATCAGGAATTTGGACACTCTCATGGTAGCTTGAAACCTTGGATTTTGAACTACATCTGATGGCGCTTTTTGCTAATTTTCCATGGCAGCAACAAGTGCTGTTGCAGCTGCACTTAATGAAGTAATTACTTCATTTTTGTATGCATCACTGTCAAGGTTTTTTGCCTCCTCTTCTTTTTCAGCCCCATCCCTTACCACTCCATCCTCCATTTCTGCATCTACATCTTCTTCCAAGTCAAACTTAGTCACAATATCCTCATTCACAACTATATTGTCCTCTATGAAACCTCTACCAAATCCACCTTTCTCGATCTCATGCTTTTGCCTTTTTCTGAGAATAGTTGCAGTCCATCCATGGATTGTGGGGAATCTACGTTTAACATCCCTTGTGTAGTGACAAACCCTGTCAACATACATCATCTGCAAAGAAAGAAAAAAAATGATATTAATATTTAAAAATTTGGGATATCAATGCATGAAAACTAAGATAATACTGCAATTGTTATAAGTGTAATGATGCAATTTTTTTTAAAATAAGTTATTCAAAGTAAAAATTAGAAAACTTACGATGATATATAAGACAGGTCCAGTAAACTTTGATTGTGGCTTTGTTTCCCATAGTTCATAGGCTCTTATCATGTTTTGCAAGACATACTTACACCACATTCGCTTCTTGATGTTGTCTACGTCTACTAAACTCTCCAGAATCTTTGGCTTGATGTGTCCGTCAGCAGGTGATTCTATAAAAACACTTTCAATCAAAACCATAAAGTTTGTTTAAACCAAACTCCTCCTTCTTTGTCTGATAACATTTCTTTGATGACATCTCCAACATTTATTTTCCATTTGTCCTTGCCCATTTTTCCCACCCAATCATCTAAAGTTTTGCTTCATGCATTAAGCCTTTTCCTATCCACCTATATCGTTCCTTTAGGAAATCCAAATGTGAGCCAAACATCATGCTCTGTGATATGCAACCTTTCTCCAGAATTAAGAACTATGCTGCAGGTAACTGGTTCGAAATTATTCACACACAAAAACCCCATTCTCATTGGTATCTCCTTAATATTCATCTCTAAAAAGGTTCCAAGTCCAATTTGTTTGATTGCTGTTTTTTGTAAAGGGTTTAACTCTTTCAGAAGCTCCACATACTCTTTCAATGGGTTCCTCAGTATAATCTTGTTTTTCTTCTACAACTAAATTGCTACCTGCGCGATGCGCAACATACATATTATTTTCATTATTAAACTATATAAATCTAATTTATTGTATGGATATATAAAAATAAAATATTAAAATTGAATTGAGTTTAGCCCAAATTTTAAATTTATTAGTTAAATTAAAGTACAATTTTAAATTTCTCAACTAATCTCAATTGATTTGCAATGTGATTTGTTTGCTCTTATCTTTCAAAACACTTAACTGTCATCATCTCTTTCATTTAAATACATAAGAATGTTGTATTTTTGCCTCCCATTTTCTTGTGATTTTCATCAATATTAATAATATTAAATATTTATTTCATAGAAGACATATATTTATTCTAGATATTAAAATAAATTATATTCAAAATAAATTTTATGATTCATGTTCATGTAACTTTAGGTTTCTAGTCCTATGTTATGTAACATTAAAACTTGATATATTTTTTTTAATATTTTAAAAACATTAAAAATAACTCATAATTAAATCTCAGAAATTTAATACTTACAAATAATATATATTTTTAATACTTATTCAAATAACTCAACTTCAACAGTATACAAAAGGAATATATTTATGGAGGTTTCGGTTAGTTCAACCGAACTGAATCCGAATCCCTTCAACCCAATCAATCAAATCTTCAATTCAATTCAGTTCGTAATATAATAGTCAATTTTACCTACCTTATGGGTGATTGTCGTTATCGTCTATTGTTTCTCAATTTTATATTATTTTATCCGTTTAAGATTGATACTCATTTTCTCAATCTCCACCCACCCATTTGATCATTATGTGTCATCTCTTTCTCAGACATTATATTGCAGATATCTTTCACAATGGTAAAAATTTGCATTTTTAGGATTATGATTCTTCTTTAAGTTTTTTATAACCCACTATTAATACAATTATAATATTATATTAGTAATTATGCCCGTTCCCAAAACATCTCAATTATCTCATTCTTGTATTATTTTAAGACTTTAATCATTGTAGAAAATATTTACAAATTTTTCATTAATTCCAACCTTGCGTTTCATATAATAAAGGGAGGAAGATATTCATATAAAATGATTGGTTAGAGAGAGTAGTAAAGATACACTTGTATGTAGATTTTCAAATCATTTATAAATCGTTAATAATAGTTTTATAATACATCTATAATATTTTCATTTTTTAACTGACATACATAAACTTATTTATTATTTTTTATTTATTTAAATAAATAATTAAAGATACATTGTATCTTGTCCACTATAGCGAATTATCCAAATCACAATCAATTATTTTCTCAATTTAATACAATTTACATTTGATTATTTTATATTGACTTTAAATAGAGAATTAAAACGAGTTAGATTCATAAGATTTCTGCAATACATTTTAAGTAAACAAAACACTAATTTGTTAAAGAGATATTGCTTTTGTTGATACGATAATATTTTGTTCCATATGATTGAATATCTAACATTTAAAAAAAATACATAAATTAAAACGATACAAAGTGAATAAAACTTTCATCCAGATATTTATTAAACGAATTGATGTACATGATAAAAATTAATTATAAATAAATGAATATTTATAGTAAATATTATACATACCCTAGTGATCATCCAAAAATAATTGATTTTTCAATTCATGATTCTGTAATTTTAAAATTAAATCAACAACATAAAAAGAGAAACATTCGAAATTTAAACGGTTATTTGAAGAATTTCACAATTTATTGATTGATCACACCAACATAATTTTTAGCATAAAGATTAAAGGCAAAAAAAATTAAAGAATCAACACACAAAATTTGCTTATAATTCGACATTAGTCTACATCTACAAGAGAGGAGCGATTTTCTTACTATGTTTCAATTTGCCGCTCGCCCGCTCCTCTCTGCTCACTCGAGTTTGTCTTGGCTTTGTTGTATATTGCTTGCTCCAATCCACACGGCATCTGCCTTCTCCCTTGAATTTAATCTTGTTCGATCTGGAAATAATAGGATATAAACTGCAAAAAAATAATGATCAATTATACTTGAATCTATCAAAACACACTATTTGTATAACAAAATATATGAAAAGTCACCTAACAAAATATGAAAAATAAATCTAACAATACACAAATGAGTTGTGAAAAATAAACTTGAATGATAACTAAGCAATACCGAATGACTAAATGTAAATGTTGTTGAATTTTATGATGTTTTCATCCTATTTATACTGATAATCATACATAGAATTAAACCATCCTCCACTAATTCAATTTGTCCATAAATATATATATATATATATATTGAACTAAAAAATGAAAAACAAAGTAATCATGTGGAGAAAAATTAATTGCATTATTAATACGAATTGATGATAAATTAAGAACTTATCTATTTTATGGATAATTATGACATATTGACAAAATTCAATCAACATGATTTCTATATAATTAGATTGTTACCTGCGCGTTGTGCAGTGTATATATAATTTTATTATTATTATATTATTAAAATATATCAATTTTAATTTTTATGTTAATAGGTAGCGGTGAGATATTAAAATTCGATCAAGTTTAGCTCAAACTTTCAATTTGTTGGTCAAGTTAAAGCTGCCACTTTAAATTATTTAACTAATCATGATTGATTTACAATTTTATTTGTCTTCTTTCTTTTCTTTGTACAAATTTTACTATCACTTATCATATCTTTAACTCACACACATTGGGATATTTTGATTTTTGCCCCTCTTTTTTTGTCACTCCAAGAAATATTACTAATATTAAACATTTGTATTACACATTCAAGGTTTATATGCAAATTGAGCCTCCCCTTAGCTCATCATATATAAATTGGGCCTTAACAATGAATTGCTAACGGTACAATAAAGATTCGATCCATACGAATTGTCACTATCTATTTTTGTATATCTCTTCATATCTCGTTGCATACACTTTATTATCATATTTCATATCTCTATTGATATATGTCCTATTATATGTATGAGTGAGTATCATGTGAGATCATATTTTGTAAGATATTAAGCGCATTCTATTTGAAATACATTTTTTTATTGTCCAATGAAACAAATATTGTATTGGACATTATGGATTGTACCTGATTTTCAAATTAATTTGTGATGAATTAATGTTCTTGTAGAGGTCAACACGAGCCGAGTCGAGTATGGTCAGGCTCGAACTCGACTCGATCGAACATAAATTTTCAAGCTCGAGCTTGACTTGGTGTCAAACCCATCAAGCTCGACTTGGCTCAATCGAGCTCAATTTTTATAATTTATTTCAAATTTTAACAAAAACTTAATAAATAATAAATTTAGAAATAAAATTTAAATTATATCAAGTCGATAAGGCACGTGAGCCTAGCTCGAACACAAGCTCAACTCAAGCTCGAGCTCGATAAGTCTTGCGAGCCTATCGAATCGAGTATTATGGAGTTCGAGCAACTCGAGCTCGATACTGTGTCACACCCCGATTTATAAACAAGACATAAATGAGAGAATTAAGGCACATCGGGTACGAGACTTGCACTTGGGATATCATTTAATAAGAAGAGTTCAAGCAATTAAAGAAGAAATCATCACACTTATCCCAAGTTAAGCAAAAGATAGTAAAAGGGGTGCCTCCTCAAGAAGGGATCGTAACTTCTTGAGTAAACCAAATATCAGAGTATTTAAAATGTCATCAAAAGGCTAACAAAAGATAAAGAGTTTCAGCAGAGGAAAGTTATCAATGAAGTATGTATACGAAGATACATACTTCAACATCTAACTATTACAAAAAGAGTCTTCAGCTCCACCTCGACTGTTGCCTCGTACTTTGCTCCAAAAGCTTCTTTTAACCTGCGCATTTTAGAAATAATGCGAGGGGCTAAGTACAAGTTGTACTTAGTGAACACATGCCCAAAAACATACATATATAAGTTTGTCATGCCTTTTTAATCGGGTCGCGCATGAGGTTTTAAGTTAGAAATCCTCCCATTGCACCAAAACATTTTATGAATGAACATGCTCCTTTTTACTTAGTTAAACTATCTGCTAACGAATATGTGATTGGGAGGTGGCCACCTACCACAGTCACGATGCTAGTCCGAGTAGGGCATGACCCCTATCATGTCAGCATCATAGTGAACTAACCATGGTATCTCTTTCACTACCTGGGTACGATCGATAGGACTCGCAATACGCAGAGTCAACATTCACGTTGAATACGCTTGATGTTGTTCTCTAAGTGGGGTTCCCCCACAAAGAGGACAGATAGCATACACAAAACAGTAGGCAATGACAAAGCAATTTAAAACAAAACATTTCATTTCATGCTTGATATGCTTTGAAAAGAAAACATCATTTTTATATCTTTAATTTGGCCCACTATATAGGGGTAAAAGAAAGCCCACCTTGAGTAGGTGCGGTTATGCGATTGGTTGATTTAGTATTCGATCTTCTCCTTGTCCTTTCCTATGACATTAGGAATACAGGTACATCCTCGAGGGATAATGAATTATCTATCATCTGACACATCAAAAAAAATTCTAGACTCTTGATCAATCGTGGACTCCAACCCTCGAGCCATCGGATAAGAATATGAAGAAATGATTTGGCATTCTAGTTTGACGGACAAGATAGTCAAACGTTCATTCAATAGCTCTGTCACGCCCCGATTTGATAATATGACATAATTCAAAGAAAATGAGGCACATCGGGTACGAGACTTGCACTTGGGATATCAATCAAGTTTTAGAACTCAAGCGAATAAGATAGAAAGCATCACACTTATCCCAAGTTAAGCAAAATATGAAGAAAGGGTGCCTCCTCAAGAAGGGATCGTAGCTTCTTGAGTAAACCAAATATCAGAGTTTTTAACAAGATTGGTAATAATCAAAAGTCTAACAAAAGAAATTGAGTCTAGCAGCGGAAAGTTATCAAGGAAGTATGTATATGAAGATACACACTTCCGCATCTAACTATTACAAAAGGTGAGTCTTCAGCTCCACTCCTCTGCTACCTCGTACTCTTGCTCCAAATCTTCTATTATCCTGCGCATTTTAGAAATAATGCGAGGGGCTAAGTACAATTTTTACTTAGTGAACACATGCCCAAAAACATACATATATAAGTTTGTCATGTCTTTTTAATCGGGTCGCACATGGGGTTTTAAGTTTGAAATCCTCCCATGGCACCAAAACATTTTATGAATGAGCTAGCTCTTTTACACAGTTAAACTATCTACAATTAAATATGTGACTGGGAGGTGGCCACCAACCACAGTCACAATGCTAGTCCGTGTAGGGCGGGACCCTTTAACACGATAGAATAAAAGTGCACTAACCCGTGGCATCTTATTATACCAACCGGGCACGATCGTTAGAGACTCGCAGTATGCGTAGTCGACATTCACGTTCTCACGTGTAATGTTCTTCTCTGAGTGGGGTTCCCCACAGAGAGGACAGATAGCAAACACAAACAGTAGGCAATGACAAAGCATTTAAAACAAATCATTTTATCTCATGCTTGATTTCTTTGAAAAGAAAACATCATTTTTATTTTATTTTAGCCCACCATATAGGGTAAAAGAAAGTCCACCTTAGTTGGTGTGATTGCAAGTGATTTCTCTAGTTGCCGATCCTTTCCTTGCCCTTTCCTATGACGTAAGGAATACAAGTAAATCCTCAAGGAATAATAGATTATTTGAAATCTAACTTATTAAGATAGTTCTAGACTCTTAATCGATCTTAGACTTCTGAATTTGAGCCATCGGATAAGGATATGTAAGAATGACTTGTCAATTTAGTTTGACGAACAAGATAGTCAAATGTTACTTCAATAGCTCATGGTTCAACATCAAGCATTAATTCAAGGAACATGAATAATAATTCAATTTGATCGAACAAAACAAATGACTTCGTCAAGTGACTAAGCTCTTTCAAGAGTTTAAGATTGAAAGAAGTTTCATTATGAATCATCGTACATTGCTTGAGAGTATAAGAACTCATCAAGTTGTTTCAACGAAATAATCGAGGAGATTATTGATCTATATTGAAGATCGAATAAAGATTTCAAAGGTTAAGGTTTAACAAGTTTGATAAGCTTCAAAGGAAGTTCGAGTTACAAGAGTTCAGTCAAACAAATCAAATTGATTTGAAAAGATTCTCGGAGAAGTTATGGAAGATAACATTTCTTCGTCGATTGATACGAGGAATATCAAAAGAAACCAATTTGGATTTGAATTAATTGAATGAAGGGTTTAGAATTTAAGGAAATGTTATTTGAGTTGATTGGTATGAAGGGTATCGAAAGATATGAAAGATAAATAGAATTGATCGAAGAAAGAACAAAATAGGGGAAATTTTCATTCTGTCTTGATCGAGATGGAGTGCATTTCGACCGAGATGAATGTATCGACCGAAATGAAGTTATCTCAACCGATATGAGCATATCGACCGAGACGAGATGCATCTCGACCGATATGAGCATATCGACCGAGATGAGACACATATCGACCGGAATGAGTAGAAATCGGCCATCTCGACTGATATGGACATATCGACCGAGATGGCCCTTATCTCGCCCGATATAGCCATTTCGACCGAAATGGAGTCTATATCGGCTGAAACAGAGGCTATATGCCTTCCGGCAGAAATTCTTATTTTTGGCTCAAATGATTATCCGGGCTCGTCCAATCGATTTCTAAAAACACCAAATGGTTTTCTAACAAGTATAACGAGTCTAGACATGATTTAAACCATCAAAACATGTTGGAATCGAGATTTAACCACAATATTTCAATATAGGGTAAATATACCAAAAATGCTCCAAAATCAACACAACTCGATTTCTAGGTCCATAACTCATTTCTAGGCTCATGATATAACATGCTAAACATGCATACGTACTCATAAACTCAATATCAAGCCTAGATAATGGAATTTAAAAACAAGGGCATAAACCATAACATGTTTAAATCCACAAAATAGCTAGAGGGGGGTTCGATTTATACCTCTAGAACGTTTATAGGTCCTTGTGAGCTTGATCAACCTTTGATTTCTCTATTTCTCACTTCAAAACAAAAATTAATGGAAATCTAAGGTTGGAAATGGAAAGGAAACGAAGAGAGGGTTCCAAAAAAGTATAGCTTTACCTTGAAAACCCTTCACCGGAGCTTCGTCGGAGCTTGCCGGAATGTCGCCGGAGAAACTCTAGAGAGTTTAGTGTGAGAGAGTAAAAGTGGTGGAGTGAGAGGGGAAGTTATAATTATAGAGGGAGGTGAGGGGTAACTTTGTAATTACCGAAAGTCAAAAAGGTTAAAGTGGTTGTCATTCGCTTGTCACGTAGGTCACTTTAACATCACCTCACGTCAGCTCCACATCTCTTCGTGTCATTGCATGGGAGACCGTGATATTTCGTCGATACACGAATATTTATCGATCGATATTATCCCGATACGAAAATGTCAATCATCGAATAATTAATCGAGATTAATTAAACTAATTAATAATAATTTATTTTCTTCAATGAATAAAGGTGGCAAACAAATGAGGCCAAAATAATAATTTCCCAAAATAAATTGATCGCGATATCTCGAATTAATTCGATAGCAAAATATAAACTTCGGAAATCCGATAATTACATTCAAATTTTATGAGAGGTGTTACAAGCTCGTGGTTCAATATCGAGCGTGATTTACAAATGGGATTCATGGTTCAACATGATTGAACAAGTACGAGGCTTCGTCAATTGACGAAACATTACTTCAAAGAGTATGATTGAAAGAATTTCATAATCCATTAGGAATTATCGTACATCGCTTGAGAGTATGAGAACTCATCAAGTTGTTCCAAGAGAAGATTAAGTTATGCTTAATCGGATCTAGCAATCGAAGTTGGTTTGAATAAAAAAGGTTTTAAAGAGAGCGAGAAGGAAAGAATAGCTCTCCACTATGATTGATAAGAGAGATGTCGATTGATGTTAAAGATAAGTCGAATTTTAATGTTCTACGTTTAACAAATTCCACTCTTCTGAACAAGTGTGAGACGTCATCAATGACTAAATATCTCTTCATATATTGTCATTGAAAGAAGTTACGTAATCAATTACGAATCAAGGTGTAATTGATTTGAGAGTTCTAGAATTCATCGATAGGTTTCAAAGTCGTTTCAATAAAGTAATCGGAAGGATCCTTGATCTTGGATGAAGATCGAAATTCGAAGATTAGGGTTTAACAAGTTTAACTTAATCGATAATCTTCAAAGAAGTTTGAGTTACAAAAGTTTTGTCAAGCAAATCAAGTTGATTTGAATTGAAAGAATTTTCGGAGAAGTTATGGAAGATAACATCCCTTCGTTGATCGATACAAGGAATACCAAACGAAACATCAATTTGAATTCGGATTGATTGAATGAAGGGTTTAGTATTCAAGAAAATGTAATTTGAGTTGATTGGTATGAAGAGTATCGAAAGATAAATCAAATCGAACGAAAAAAGAACAAAATGTGGGAAATTTCACTCTGTCTCGACCGAAATGGATGCATCGACCGAAATGAGATGCATCTCGACCGATATGAGTATATCGACCGAGATGAGATGCATCTCGACCAAAATGAATGTATCAACCGAGATAGAAATGAAATCGACCGAAATGGATGGAAATCGACCGTCTTGACCGAGATGGACCCTATTTTGACCGATATGGACATATCGACCAAAATGGTCTTCATCTCGACTGAAACAGTCATCTCGACCGAGATGGAGACCATCTCGGCCGAAACAGAGCCTTGAAATTTTCGACGGATTTTTCATATTTTGGCTCAAATAGTTATCCGGGCTCGTCCAATCGATATCTAACAATACCAAATGGTTTTCTAACAAGTATAACGAGTCTAGGCATGATTTAAAGCATCAAAACATGTTGGAATCGAGATTTAACCACAACATTTCCATATAGGGCAAATATACCAAAAATACTCCAAAATCAACACGACTAGATTCCTAGGTCGATATATCGATTCTAGGCTCATAATATAACATGCTAAACATGCATACATACTCATCAATCCTTCAAAAGCCTAGATCATGCTATTTATCAACTAGAGCAAAGTTTACAAACATGCTTAAACGTAAGAAATAGCTAGAGAGAGGTTCGATTTATACCTCTAGGATGTTCGTAGAGCTTCGTGGGCTTGATCAACACTCTCTTAACTCGATTTCAATTTCTAAACATGGAGAAATGAAAGAAAAAGTGTTAGAAATGGAAAGAATGAGGTAAGAGGAGTCCAAAAATGTATAGTTTACCTCTAGAAACACCTCGCTGGAGCTTCGTCGGAGCTCGCCGGAGAGTTCACCGGAAAAAGGTTGGAGAGAAATTTAGAGAGAGAGTAAAAGTGGAAGAGTGTTGGAGAAGGTTGTTATTTATAGAAGGAGGTGGAGGGGTAAATTCGGAATTACCGAAAGTCAAAAAGTTAAAGTGGTTGTCATTCGCTTGTCACATCGGTCACTTTAACATCACCTCACGTCAACTCCACATCTCCTCGCGTCATTGCACGGGAGATCGTGATATTTCATCAATACTCGAATATTTATCGATTGATATTGTCGCGATACAAAAATGTCGGATCACCAAATAATTAATCGAGATTAATTAAACTCATTAATAATAATTTATTTCCCCCAATAAAGAAGGCAAATAAATGATGACAAAATAATAATTTCCCAAAATAAATTGATCGTGACATTCGGAATTAATTCGATAAAAAAATATAAATTTCGGAAATTCGATAAATACATTTAAAATTTATGAGGAGCGTTACATACTGCTCGAGCTCGATTAGTATCAAGTCAATTTTGAACTTTTTTCGAGCCAATCCCGAGTAGCTCTCGAGCCGGCTAGCCTCGTGCTCACCTCTATATACTTGTTTCATTCTTAAAAGTAACATTGTACGCACAAACAAATATTAAAGTAATATATTTATAAAAATAAAATAATAATTGTAATACCCCGTGTAAATTTCAACTTTGTAATAGTTGTTCGGAATTGATAAAGTAAGATATCTCGATTTAGACTCGTTTGAAGTCATTTATTTTGTTGGGAAATGTATTTTGAGCTTAGTAATTATACTTGGAAAGGTTGAATTATCATTTTATCTTGGGGATATCCTTATGAGAATTTAAACTATATGATTGGGAGAAATGATTTTGGAAGTTTATGCATGAAAATTTGGAGTTTTATGTATTGGAAGTTGAATTTTGGAGTTTGTGGGATTTTGGAGGCATTATACTATGTAAAGTCAAGTATAATTGGATTATTAAGATTTATTTGGCATTGGAATAAATTGGAGTAAGAATTTACATGACTTATGATATTAGAAATTGTAAGGAAAAATCATAATATTAGAACTTATATTATATTAGAGAGAGAGAGTAGAGTTAAACCATTCAGACACCCAAAAAAACCGTCGCCTCTGTCCGGCCAATTTCCGGCCACCACCGGCGACTTTACGGCGAGCAGACTCCACCCTCAGATAGCTCTCGTCAAGAGCTTCAATTTGACTACTTGTGGGCCTCGAGAGGACAAGTATTGAGGAAGATATCGCCATTGGAAGTAAGTGGGTTTTTGTGTGTCGCGATTTTCAGATTTGATATTCATAACTCGTTTTTCCGACTGTTAATCGACATTTGGGTGATAGATTTGTGTTCCTAGGAGTGTAAGGAGTATTCGGACGTCGAGATTTGAGGGATTCGTTGCCGGAAATCACCTCGCGCCGCCGCCGTCGAAGTTTTCCGGTGAGCTTACTTTAACCCTCCATTTCTTGCGTTTAATTGGCAATTTAAGGGTAGATTCGGGTTCCTTTCGGCCTTAGGACTTCGATTTAGTGATTGCATGTGTAATTGGGTGTTTGGGTTGAGAGAAAATGCGAGTTTCAGGGCCGAGAACGGCGGACTCGCCGGAGAAGACGACCCGTCCCGTTCGGAACGGATCGCGAGCAGCAGGGGAGGTGCGAACTCCATCCCGTTTGGGATGGAGGGATTCCGCTCGGAATCAGGCACGGCTGGGACAAATTTTTGCATTTTGTTCGTTCCGTTCGGGACGAACACAACCCTTTCGGAACGAACTTCGACCCTAAAGTATAAAACATGGTTTTTAAGATATTTTTCATCCCATTTCATATCCTTTCAACCCATTTGATTTATATTGATTTGAAATGAATGTTGAGCAAGAAAAAGTGATGAATATTGGAATTATGGGTTTTGATTTTAAGTTGAGCATAGTTTTGAATCGTAAACTACGGAAGAGTGAAAGAAAGGATCATGAGAGAGACTTAAGTTGAGAGTGGATTGGGTTAGAATTTTTGAATGCATTATGGTCCTAAATCATTTATCCTAATTTGGTAAACCGTGGTTGATTGTAGGAATTTGAGAACGAGGACCGTCGAGCTCAATCTCGCAAAGAAGCATCTATATAAAAGCCAAGAACGAGGTGGGAAACTATTTCAACTATAAAACAAAATGTGTGTTTTCTTTTAAAAATGTGTATAAACTGTTTTGCATTCAAAATGAAACTGTTATGCTTGTTTTGTGTTATCTTATCTGTCCTCTGTCGTTTCCCAACGACAAGAGAGAATAACTAATGAGTTTGGAACCAGATTCTCATAACTGCGCTAGAACTCAATTAGTACATATGGAGTAGCGACTCCATATGATGGGAATTGGAAGACATAAGGTGGAATTTGTTATACTTGAATGTGGAGTTGTGAGTGAGATTGATTATGGGAATGTAAATGATGAATTATAAGCGATCGGGTCTCAACAAGGATTTCTGAGACTAGTGCACTCTAGATGACAGTAGGTTGAGTGTGTATACATTCCTAACTGATCATCGTAACTCGGAAGTCGGCCAACTTCCAGTTACAACACTGAAACAGATATGATAACACCTAAAATAACACACGTGTGAAATAAAATGTTTTGGCTAACACGGTTCTTTTAAAAAAAAACCCGTGTTTAGCTGTGTGAGTTGCATAGCATGTTTCCTATATAAAGTATGTTTTTGGCATGTTTCTCACTGGGTACGAAAGTACTCAGCCCTCGCGTTATTTCTAAAACGTGCAG
>JAPKLW010004439.1:0-27344 GCA_026898455.1 Plectranthus barbatus
TTTTTGCGTCGATCGACGCACGATTGTTATTCAGATTTTCAGTTTTTCAATTTTTGTTTGTTTCGGTTTATTTTCAGTTTCAACTCACTATTTCCTTTGCCGAACAGGTAGTGCATGAGTAGGAGAGCTAAAGGAAAGGATCAGTTAGACTACGACCCAGAAATTGAAGCCACATGCCAAAAAATCCGAAGAAATAACCAGGGGCAAGAAAGCTCGATTGATTAAACAATGGCAGATAATGTACAACCACCGGACAATGTGCCGCAACCGGTCGTCCAAGCTGAGCCAATCGCCCAGCCGCCTCCACAGATACTGACCCTGGAGGAGCAAACGGAACTGTTTCAGGAATTCCAACCATGAGGGCACAACTTCAGCAGTTGAATCTCGAGAGGAACAATCGGAACAAACAACGTATTCACCCCAATCCACTCTTTGAAGACATTCTGAGGGAGGAAGACGAAGAAGATCAGCATCCGCCCGAGGATTTGAATGATGATGAGAAAGAAGAAGCCATGCAAACACGGTATTGACCATAGTTCAAGGAGAAAGACTTCAGGATTGGCATCAACGCCAATAACTTCGAGCTGAAGACCGGATTGGTGCAAATGGTGCGACAAAACCTATTCGGTGGAAGAGCGACTGAGGATCCATACGCACATCTCGACAAATTTTTGATGCTCTGCAATACTGTCAAGATCGGAGGGGTCAACAAGAGTGTCATCCGAATGCATCTGTTCGCATTCTCTCTGCGGGATAAGGCACAGTCGTGGTTTACTGCACTAGACAATGAAAGTATCAGAACATGGACGGAACTACGGAATGAATTCCTAGAAAACTTCTTCCCCTCGAACGTCATCAGACAAAGAAGGAAGGAGATCATCCGGTTTGCTCAAAGATCAGACGAAAGCTTCTATGAAGCGTGGGAGCGTTACATGGAGTTACTGAGATCTTGCCCAAGACATGGCCTACCCCCCGGCGAGCAAGCAGAAGCGTTCTACGAAGGGCTCAATGAGAGGACTGTTGAGTTGGTGGATACCACACTGGGTGACACCATCATGACGAAAAGCGGAAAGAAGACCATGGAATTTTTCCAAAAGATGGCCAACAACAATCAACGTTGGTTCTCGAGTCGAAATCGCCCTGTGAAGGCTGTTGAGAAAGTAGTGGAGAAAAAGGCCGCTAAAGAACCTGATTGGGCAGCCGAGGTGAAGAAACCGCAAGAGGACTTCGCTACACTGAAATTCGAAAAGACAGTTGTTTTAATAGAGCCTGTGCAAGCTCCACTAGAAGGGGATTGTGCCGATGTGAATTTTGTCCAAAGAGGCGGTTACCAAAACAATTACCGTGGAGGATATTAGCAGCACAATTAGCCCTACCACTACAATCATGCTAGGAACCATCCTGGATCTTCCTATGCAAACCCACAAGCTGCGGAGCAGCCTCCACCAGGATTTGCAGTGCAAGATGGAGCAGTGGTGGAGAAGAAGAAGCCAAATCTCGAGGAGATTTTGGCTAAGTTCATGCAGGGGTCCACTGATAAAGTGAGCAAATTGGAGCAAGAAATCTCAGGCGTGAATACTAAAGTAGACCAGGTGCAGAAGCACGTGCAGATTATAGAAACCCAGGTCAGACAGATTGTCGATGCCCTCGGAGCTCAGCACAAGTCGGGACAACATCCGAGCAACACTCAGGTTAACCCCAAGAATCAGAATCAGAGGAATCAAGTGAACGCTATCACTCTGAGAGGGGGAAGTCGTATGAAGGGCCAAAATAGGCAGGAAAAGATCCACAGGAGGACGAGGACGTGGAACAGGTCAAAGAAGCCGCAGCCGACACGTCCACGTCGACCGACGCAGGATCCACGTCGATCAACACAGCCACAAAAGCCACGTCAAGCGACGCTGACCCACGATGATCAACGTAGGCCCCCAACCCGGCTGCAAAAAAGACTTCTCTTCCGTATCCGTAGCAGTTTGCGAAGACGAAGATGAACGAGAGGTACGCACGCTTCTTGGAAAATATCAAGAAGGTTCATATCAACATCCCATTGGTTGAAGCACTGCAAGAGATGCCCGGGTACATCAAATTTATGAAGGACATGGTCTCTCGGAAAAGACCCTTCATAAAGCATGAAACAGTCAATCTGTTCGAAGAGTGCAGCGCTATAATCCAAACGAAGATGCCAGTCTAGAGAGAGGACCCAGGTTCTTTCACGATTTCTTGTGTAATCGGAGGGGAGACCTTCGGAAAAGTCCTCTGTGATTCTGGAGCATCGATCAATCTGATGTCGTTGTCAATCTTCAAACGGCTGGAGATCAGAAGCATCAAACCCACGACCATATCACTACAAATGTGCTACCCGAGAGGCATCGTGGAAGATGTGCTTGTGAAGGTGAAAGACTTCATTATCCCAGCCGATTTCGTGGTGCTCGACATGGAAGAAGACAAAAACATTCCACTAATTCTGGGAAGACCGTTCCTAAAAACCGGCGGGGCATTAATCGATATTCGAGACAGCAAACTGACATTCTAGGTTAACAATGAGGTAGTCACTTTCTCCATTTATAAAGCAATGCAGAAGCACAATGAAGAGAGCTACGAGGAAGAGTGCCATATGATCAATTGCTTCAACCCGGTAATGTCTTCTCCATTCGCCTCTCTCAAAAGTGATCCGAATTTTCTGGAGAACTGCCTACAACACTCGCTGTTTTCATCGAAAAATTTAGAAGAGGCAGATGATGAAATTGTGGATCTAGTAATGGAGCTGGATGTGTTCGAGGAGATAACTCGGGAAAAAGAGAATAAAAGAGAGCAACTACCAAACCAGTACAGCCAGAACAAGCCAGGAAAATGTGGAAAGTCATCCATGTCGATCGATGCCAGAGGCACGTCGATCAACGCAACCTCAATATTCACATTGATCGATGCCAAAAGCTCGTCGATCGAGATTGGAGAGCAATCAGACATGGAGTTTTCATCAGCCGAACCAGCACGATGTGGAAAAGGGATCACGGCCAATCTATCTACATCGATCGATGCAGATCGAGCATCGATCGACGCGGGTGTGGAAAAGCAGCCATCTAACTCCGATCCGCCAGTTCTGGAACTCAAGACACTCCCGGCACACTTCAGGTACGTTTTTGTGGAATCTAATGATACTTACCCTGTGAACGTCTCTGCTTACTTGACACAGGGGGAATTGGAAAATTTATTGTGAGTCCTATGGAAATACAAGTCCGCCATTGGATGGACATTGGGGGATATCAAAGGGATCAGTCCTTCGCTCTGCATGCACAAGATCATTCTGGAGGAGAATGCCATGCCAAAGAGACAAGCACAACGACGACTGAACCCTATCATGCAGGAAGCCGTAAAGAAGGAGGTACTCAAACTCCTAGACCATGGCTTGATCTACCCGATTTCCGACAGCAAATGGGTGAGCCCTACACAAGTTGTAGCCAAGAAAGGGGGGATGCGGATCATAAAGAATGACGATGGAGAGGAGGTCGCGACAAGACCAGTCACTAGATGGTGATTCTGTATTGACTACCGGGCCCTCAATGCCGCCACGTGCAAGGATCATTTTCCTCTCCCATTCATTGATCAAATGTTAGATAGGTTATCTGGTTACCCTTTCTATTGTTTTCTTGATGGTTACTCAGGGTATAACCAGATCGCTGTGGCGCCGGAGGACCAGCACAAGACCGCATTCACCTGTCTGTACGGAGTGTTCGCGTACCAACGGATGCCATTTGGACTGTGCAACGCACCGGCAACTTTCCAAAAATGCATGATGGAAATCTTCCATGACTTGATCGAAGATGTCATGGAGGTATTCATGGATGATTTCTCAGTTTTCGGTAGCTCATTTGATGTTTGTTTGCAGAATTTGGCTATTGTACTGGAGAGATGCACCGAGACAAACCTATGCCTCAATTTGGAGAAATGCCACTTCATGGTGCGAGAAGGAATTGTGCTAGGCCATTGAGTATCAGCTGAAGGACTGGAGGTGGACCGAGCAAAAGTGACAGCCATTGAGAAGGTTCCATTGCCAGCAAACGTTAAAGTAGTCTGGAGCTTTCTCGGCCACGCCGGGTTTTACAGGAGGTTCATCAAAGACTTCTCGAAGATATCTCGGCCATTGTGCAACCTGCTGGAGTAGGATGTTTCCTTCGTCTTTGATGACGAGTCCTTGCAAGCCTTTGAGAGACTGAAAGAGGCGCTAGTGACTTCACCGGTCTTGACTTCGCCAGACTGGGGTGAGCCTTTCACATTGATGTGCGACGCCAGCGACTACGCTGTTGGGGCAGCTAATAGGAAGGCTCTTCCATGTGATTCACTACGCCAGCAAGAGCATGAATCCAGCACAGTGCAACTACAACTACACCACCACGGAGAAGGAAATGCTCGCTGTAGTGTATGCATTTGACAAGTTTCAGTCCTATCTGATAGGTTCGAAGACAATTGTCTACACTGACCATGCAGCTATCAGATATTTGTTCGCGAAGCAAGATGCCAAGCCCAGATTGATCAGGTGGTTATTGTTGCTACAAGAGTTTGACTTGGAGATCAAGGAAAGAAAAGGGAGCGAGAATGTGATCGCAGACCACTTGTCACGACTCGAGCCACCAGTCAAAGGGGATGATCAGCAGATGAGGATCCAAGAGATGTTCCCCAATGAATAGATCTATGCTCTTATGGATTTGAGAGAGACGTACGAGTCCAAAACACCTTGGTATGCGGACTTCACCAACTACTTAGTAGCCGGCATACTTCCACCGGACTCTTCTCCTTATGCAAAAAAGAAGTTTCTACACGACGTTAGATTCTACTATTGAGAGGATCCCTACCTTTGGCGTAGATGTGCTGGCGGCGTCATTCGTCGTTGTGTGCCCCAGTCCGAGTGGCATCAAATCTACGAAGCCTTCCATTTATCTCGTAGTGGCGGTCATCATTCAGCCAACTGGACGGCATTTAAAATTCTTGCGAGCAGATTCTATTGGCCATCCATCTACGAGGTCTGTCACGGATGGATTACGAGCTGTGATTGTTGCCAAAGGACCGACAACATCTCGCAGAGGGATGAGATGCCACAGACCCCGGTAATTGAAGTTGAAATCTTTGATGTGTGGGGGATCAACTTCATGAGCCCTTTTCCGCCATCTCATGGGTTCTCATATATTTTTCTTGCGGTTGATTATGTGTCACGATGGGTTGAAGCCATTCCAACAGCCACCAACAACTCTAAAGTCGTCATCAAGTTCCTGCAAAAGCTTATGACAAGATTTGGGATGCCAAGAGCCTTGGTAAGTGATGGGGGATCCTATTTTTGTAACAAATGGCTTGCTTCTCTTCTTGCTAGGTACGGAGTCAAGCATCGTGTTATTACCCCATATCACCCTCAAGAAAACGGGCTGACAGAGCTGTCCAACCGCGAAATCAAGCAAATCTTGGAGAAGATGGTGAAGCAAAGGAAAGATTGGGTTGTGAAGCTCGACGATGCATTGTGGGCATACCGCACCGCCTACAAAACGCCCATTGGGACGTCTCCATATCAGCTAATTTTCGGAAAATCCTATCATCTCCCCGTGGAGATGGAGGACAAAGCTTGGAGAGCAGTGAAAGAGCTAAACCTGGATTGGAGGACGACTACAGCAGATCGAGCTATGGCATTGAATGAATTGGAAGACTTCAGGGATGAAGCTTACGAGAACAACGTCATATATTAGACGCGCGCTAAGAGGTTCCACGACTAAGGGATTCGCACGCATGTTTTCAATTCAGGTGACAAAGTTCTCCTCTTCAAATCCCATCTTCGCTTCATGCCCGGAAAGTTGCAATCAAAGTGGGCTGGACCATACACTGTAGTCTGTCAATTTTCGAACGGTGTGGTTGAACTGGCTGGTCAAGATGGCAAGACTTTCAAAGTCAACGGGCAGAACCTTAAACCGTACTACACCCCACTTCAAATTTGTGCGGTGGAGAAGTACTACTTAAATCGCCCATGAAAACACAGGTATTGTCGAGCTAGCAACATTAAACCAAGCACTTGTTGGGAGGTAACCCAACAATTTACTGGTTTTTCTTACTTTTTTATTTTAGTTCAGTCGAGTTGAGTCAATAGGAATTAGAATTTTTTTTCACTAATTTTCGAGTTCCAAGTGTTTTTGTTTCTGTTCAGGTCTGCATCGATCGACGCCAACCTCATGTCGATCGACGCGAGTTTCTGGTCCGCATCGATCGATGTGGAACCTGCGTTGATCGAAGCACTCACTTCAGACACGCGGGTAAGCGGGTTTAAAACCCCTTTTTCTTCATTTTTTCAACACAACACACACACGCATGCCGCTCCTCTCCACTCCAAACACCCAAACTCGAAAAATTTTCCCCATAACTTGCCACTACAACTCAAGGTATGCCTCCTAGACTCATTCCCTTCGATTTTTTTGTGCTTTTTGACAAATTTTCGGATTAAATTGATGAATTTGGACTATTGTGCCCTAGTTTCATACTCCCTCCGTCCCAGATTAATAGTCTCATTTGCTTTTGGCACAATAACCAAGGCATGTGAGTGTAGAATGAGTTGAGTGGAATTAATATTTTATTATTGAGTGTGAAAAGTTACCCTTTTTAGAAACGGGACTATTAAAGTGGGACGCACGAAAATGAGAAATGAGACTATTAAAGTGGGACGGAGGGAGTATATTTGTTCTTTCATCGATTTATTTGCACTTCTTGCTCGATTGTTCGATATGGGTCGTGATTCTAGTCGATGTGTTCACCATAGGAGAATTTGTAGTCATGGAATTGAATAACTTTGATTCAAGCGTGTTTGGGGATTTTCCTATTTTTGCTTGTTTTCTTACTTGCATATTATAGGTCAAAATTATTTCAATTGGGGGTGTTTATGGATAGATTTAGATGTGAATTGAATAGCAGTTGAGTCAATTTTGCATGGGTAGATACAACATGGAGTTAATTGCAATATTTTTTGTGTTGGTACTTGGAAATTTTGGTAAAGTAAAAGAACATTTGATGACAATTTTTTTTCTTTCTATCCCTGCAGAAACAAATGGCTTTCCGACCAACTTTCGCCAACCCAGAAGCGGAGGCACTCTACGAAAAGCTTAGTGTTGAGTACTTCCGAGTCCGACAGACCCTCTACCCATGCCCAATGACAATGGAGAAGCTTGGGATTCGGGCAGATGTCGAGACCCTGCTGGAGAGAGCAGGATTGAGCACTTGGATGACCCAGCAGTGGCCCACATGTCCATCGCTCGTGTTGGAGTTCTTTGCATCCCTCCATGTCTATGAAGTCCAACCGGAGTCTGAGCCAACAACCATCAGTTTTCAGCTTCTAAACTAGTACTACGAGCTCTCGAGGGATGTGCTGGATGGCATTTGGGGAGTCCCCAAAGCTGGGATGAGTTTTCTTCCCAGGGACTTCAACATAGTAAAGTTTTGGCGACAAATTGCAGCTGAAGCGGATGAGAACACAAGAGAGTTCAATGCAGGAGGCTTGAAAGCCTTGTCCATTGACAACCTCATGTTCCGTTATCTTTAGCGGTGCATGGGGGTGTCGATCATCGGCTGCCATGAAATGGCCAAAGTCCGGTTTGGAGAGCTCTACGCCCTCTACTGCATGTTGACCGACGATAGCTTCAGTTTCACCGCTCTCATCATGGACCATTGGAGACGACAGGTGAAGGCCGCAAAGGGAAACATTTGGAGCGGGGGATTGATTACCCCAATTGTGGTACATGTGAGGATTGACTTGATTGACATCAAGAGGCTTGAGAAGACAAAGGGACTCGACACTGCACGCTTGGTGCAGATGCAGATGCTTACAGCCCGCGAGGGTGGATGGTCGCTGCGGATGTCCAATGGGGACAAGTTTCCACTCCCTCAGCCGAACCTCACTCGTGTCACGGACTACCACCACCGCACCAACTGGTTGATGAGCACCCCCGCCCACATGCAGCTCATGATCGGACTGAACGGGGGAGCTGGCTCTTCTCGCCTCGGTCACCAACCGCGCACCCGCGCCCGTGAGAAGGGTCGATGGCAGCGCTGCTGAGTGAATGCCGAGCAGCCGCAGAATTCACCCCCAGCACACAACACGTGGGAAGAGACACCCGAGGAGGAAGAGGCACCCGATTGGAAAGAGCACGAGGAGGAAGGCAGCGAGATTCCGGGGTGGACCGGTGGAGCCTCAATCAGCCACTTTCTGGGAGAGTCCTCCTCTACCGGAGTTGATCTGGCCATGCACTATCAGTTCATGCAGCAGCAGGCCGCCGAGCACGCAGCGGAGCACACCCGCCAGGCCGAGTTTTGCTGACATGTGCATACCAGGCTGGAGACCATCGACAGTTAGATGCAGCGCCTCCTGTTGCACTATCAGCTGAAGTCCACCCACACGCGCCGATTTCGGGAGCAGAATCGGAGAAGCCAAGATCGGCACACCACCGATGAGGAGATGGAGGACCCTCCCGTGGATGATTGAGCTACCGTTTCTCTTTTCCTATCTGACTTGCAAACTTGTCCACTCCTTCGAGTGAAACAAGTTTGGGGGGATGAGGATGGAAAAGGGAAACGCTTTTTTTTTAATTTTACCGCTTTTATTTGTTTAGGTACTTAGGTTATTTTAGGTTTTGATTTTTCTTTTGAAACATCACCATCCTTTTTCTTTTGCTTCAATGTGAACAATTGCTCTCTGCAAGGCTTTTGACTCAACTAGTATTTTGAATTCTTGATTTGTGGTACTAGTTCTGAATCGTAGAGTCTTGAGACTTGTTTTAGGAGCTTTTGAACATAGGGCAGTCGGAACTATTTTGATTATGTTGGTGTTGGAAAGTATGACTTGTCTTCCCTTGTATGAGAATTGTTGATTGATAATTGAGATATTTGCTGATTGAGAATGAAAATCTGTGTGATAGAGTAGCCAATGATAGAAGCTATTTTGCTTGAGGAGTTGATCTTTGAAATATAAATTCTTGCTTGATAACTGTTCAAATTGGGTAATTATTGAGGATTAACAAAGATTTTAACCCCGTGTGAAAATTTGAGCCTCTTTTTCGTTTGATGAGTGACAATGTTGTTAGACTTACTTCCTAGAATTTGACAAATTTCTCTCTTGAGGTTGCATTAAGTGTGGTAATAGGGTGAAAATGATTTTAGGCATGTTCTTTCGTAGCCTATCTCCCATACACTAACCTTCAATTTCCAATTGTAGCCCCTTTGAGCCTTGAATAAATTTTCTTTGATTAGAAGGGTTGATGAATAAGAGGATTATGATTTATTGGAAGGTGTGAATTGTGGGATTGTGATGTGAGTCCATGTGCAAAAATAAGGGTTCCCATGGGTAAATTAAGAAAAAAGTGAACATGAACGGAAAAAGAAAGAAAAAAAATTTATATGCTTGTAAGATCACGAAAGTTTAAAATAAGTTCTAAGGGCCCCTGAAAATTATAAGGAAAAGAGAAGGAACAAGATTGTGCATAAGAGAAAAATTATGTGGTTATGGTATGCTTGGGTCTTTGGGTTTTAATTGCAATATTTTGAGTCACTTAGCCAAATGTATCTCACCTTTTAGGTAAGCCACATTACAACCAAAATAAGACCTTTTTGATTCCATGAAAAGCCACACTAACAAGCAGTGGAGAGATGAGAAATTTGTCAAACTTATCGTGAGGTAAAGTAAAACCATGAGTGAGTGAAACATAAACCCTTTACTTTTTGAGCGATGAGTGCAAACACTGCCCGGTGAGGTTCCTCCTCAATAATTTAACAATGAGAATTTGTTTGGATTGCATGATTTATGTGAATAAGTGATACTCAGATAGTAAAAGAAGCTGGTGAGGCATTGCACACTTGTATCTGCATGAGATTTGATTTCTTATCTGTGAATTGATCGAGGACGATCAATTGTTTAAGTTTGGGGAAGTTGATAAGTTAGTATTTTTACCAACTTATCTTTGGGTTCTTTGACTATTTGGGTGATGTTTGAGTTGTTTTATGTGTTTTATTGTGCATGAATTAGCTTTAGTGCTCGTAATATCGTGATTGATAAATTATGCAGGTTTTGAGTCGGAAACAGGGAAGAAATCAAAGGATGCTCGAGTTCTAGATCTGCGTCAATTGACGCAGCTGCCCGGAGGGACGATCGATGCGAGATCGATGCAAGACAGCGGAGGCCAGGTCCACGTCGATCGACGCACATCCTGCATCGATCGACGTGAGTTCTGCATCGATCAACGCGAATTCTGGAAATCCTAATCTGATCCTGATTTGAAGATTTAGATATATCTAATCCTAGATACTACATGATACATCTATCACGGCTATATAAAGCCATGTAACATTCGAATTTTGGTGTAGAATTTTAGAGTTGAAGATTTTAGAAGATTTCCAAGAGTTTTATGTTTTATGATTGAAGACAGATTTTTGTGGGAAGACATCTAGACCCAGTTTTTATGCAATTCATGTGTTTCTTTATCTCTGATGATCTTATTCATGAATATGTGTAACTCACTTCCTTCTCAGATTCTAGGGTTTCGAACTATCAACGTATGCATGTTAGATTAATTGAATTAATTTTCCTTTCTCATCGTAGTTTGTGAATTTTGTGCTTATTTATAATCTTGAGTTGTTGGCCACATCTTAGGATTAATTAGTTGAGAATTAGAGACATAACTGTAATAGTTTTCAATGGAAAAAGTTTTCACAATATAATTTAATTTCTTGTCTGAACAGAACGGAATAGATTATAGGAATAGATCTGTAGATTTTTGGAGTTAATTAATTAATCTTGAGACTGAACGGAGATAGGTAATTAATTAATCAACTTTATGAATTGTCCAACAAAGAAGTTCATAATACTTTTCTGATGTTTCGCTATGAAGAGGAATTAAATTGGGAATTAATCAATTGGTTCATACATGTAATACTTGATAGGTAGATATCCCAGGAATCTGTACTTCTCATATCTGCTTCCATCAAGTTATTTTATTTTCTTGTTTGAATTCGAAACTGAAAAATTTGTTTGAAAACCAAAACCAAAATTTGAATTCCCCCTAACCAGTATTTTGAGAAACTATGTTTTAGTAATTAAGGTTTTTCATTACTTCTTTCCCCTGGGATTCGATAATTTTATTTGCCGCTGTACTATTAGCTCTGCTAAATCGCTAGTAAAATAATTCTGTGATCACACTGCTGGATCGCCTGGAATCTGCCTCTGAAGTGCTCAGATCGACCGAAATCTGCAGGATTGACCGAAAATCTTCTCTGAAATGCCCAGATCGACCGATCTTTGCAGGATCGGGCGATTTTCCTCCAAACTTAGCCGAAAATGTTGAATTATGCCCAAAACCTAACCTACACCATCCAAAACACAAAACACGAAAATACAACAAAAAGAATACAAAAGCATATGATATGGGAGTACAATGAGTGCAAAAATGCATGCACAAACATCGAAATAAAGATCATTTTACGCACATATCAACTAGATCTATGAATGAATCCTCTTCACAACCAGTTTCCTCAGCTGGTGCTCAAACAACAGAGAGGGCCCGTGATGCGAACGAACTTGTTGAGGCCTTGGACTCCATTTCCCTAAATAATAGCATAAATCTAATAGCATAAATCAAGGGGGAATCCAACCTGGAGTTTTTGGACTTGAAGAAGAAGATCCTAAAGAAAAAGCTACAGAGATAGAGGAAGTGGCAGATCATGAAGTCCTAACTGGCGAGTTAGGAACTGGCAAAACAGAAACTGGAGATCAAGGAACTAATGATGTCATCACACCAGTTCTTGAAGAATTGCAAGCTGGATATGCACAACCTGAGGAGGGACCAGTCCCAAATCAAGAACCAGTTTCGGAGAATTAGATCATGTTTGAGGACCTCCAGCACACTGAAGTGCCAATTTCTGGAACATTCAGCTCAGAACCATTCTTACAACCAGTCAAAGTCAGTGAGCTTCACAAACTTTAGTGGCGAGACATCATCCTGAAGTTGTTGTGCTTGATGATATTGCTAATCCAATACGAACGAGGCATGGTAGTGCTCTATTCACATGCTACATTTCCCAATCAGAGCCAACGAATATTGGAGAAGCTCTAAAATCACAAGATTGGATCAATGCAATGTAAAAAGAGCATTCGGAGTTCACATGTAACAACGTTTAGTACTTGGTGGATAGGCCTACTCATCAATCAGTAATAGGCACCAAGAGGGTCTTCAAGAACAAGCGAGATAAAGCTAGCAACCTATAAGTTAGGAACAAGGGGAGACTAGTTGTTAAAGGATGCGCGCAATGTGAAGGCATCGATTTTGATGAAACCTTTGAACTAGTTACCAGACTGGAATCTATTAGCTATTTCTAGCCTATGTTGCATATCAAAACTTCACAGTCAATCAGATGGATGTGAAGAGTGTCTTTTTCAATGGAGAACTCAAAGAGGAAGTGTATGTTGAACAACCTCCTTGTTTTGAGCAAGGCACTAATGTGTACAATCTGCGGAAGATGTTACATGTATTGAAGCAAGCACTGCAAGCTTGGTATGAGATCTTGTCTCAGTTCTTGTTAAAACTAATTTTGAAAAGGAAGATCGATAGGATTGTCTTCCTTAAAAAGATGCTAAAAACATTTTGCTGGTTTAAATCTACGGTGATGACATCATTTTAGGATCCAGGAACTCATCTCTTTGCGAGAAGTTTTCCCAGCTCCTGTAAAGTCTTTTTCAAATTTCCATTATGGGTAAGATGACGTACTTCCTAGGACTTCAAGTTCATCATCCTTTACAAGGGAAATTCATTCATCAAAGGAAGTATACAAAGGATCTGATCAACAAGTTTTTTCTGGAGAAAACAAAAACACTCAGAATTCCTATGAGTGCGAGTGTTTGAATAACTCATGATGAAGAAGAAGAACCAGTTGATCTAACCAGTTACAGAGGTATCATTGGATCCTTACTTTTTTTGACAGCCAGCAGTGCCGATTTCTCCTACGTTGTTGGAGCATGCACAAAATCTCAAGCTAATCCGAAGAAATCATACATGGAGGCTGCCAAGAGGATCATGAGACCTGAAGTTCACAGAGTCCCTAGGAGTCTGGTATCCTAGATGTGATGAGTTGGAGAATTGAGGGATTATGATGTCAGTTCTGATTGTGTGCCAATGTATTGCGACAACAATAGTGCAATGTGCATCACGAAGAATCCCGTTCATTATTCCAGAATGAAGCGCATTGATATTCGACATCATTTCATTTATGATCACATGGAGAAAAAAGACATCACATTAGAATATATACGAATAGAAGATCAGCTAGCAAATGTATTCACCAAGCCACTTACGGAAGAGAAATTCATAGAGTTGTGCATCAAACTCGGACTTTTGGAGTTTGACAAGATTGCACATGAAAAGGAATGAGTCCCAGCTCTCATTCTTGGTTTTCTGGTGAAGAAGCGGAATAAAACTAAGTCCAAGTTCTTAGTTTTTGGTTTTTTTGAAGGAAATTTAAACTAGCATCATCTACGAGTTTGAATAGAGCCTACCAGCTTTGCCACCTCGGCAATTAGTTTGAAGAAAAAATAGTTTGCTGAGTCAGCAAACTTGCCGAAAGCGGGACTCTCGGAGCGTTATTAATAAGTCAACACGTAACATTAAGTGCAATTTTACGGCATCGCAGAAAGCGAAGGAATAAGGAGCACACACATGGAGGTTCTCCATAACCATCAAGTCTAATTAGTTTATTGCCCTGAAACCTTAATCAAGAAATATCTCTCCTATTGAGGGGGAAGATTCATAGGGCAAGCTGAGTAATTAAGGAATTCAGTTTTTAAGTAATAGAACTCGTTAGAATATTATTTGTAAACTCAAAATTGATTCCTTTACCAGATGAATAGAGGTGGTTTTTGACAATATCAAAAATGAGGAAATTGTTAGGAAGTATTCCTACCCACTTGATTGTTTTGATGGGTCAAAAATTTTATAGAAACAACCAGTTTAGAGAGTCTCTAGAATAACTCTAGTTTGTACGAAATGTCAAGTCCTGTTTAGGATTTTCTTTGAGTTGTGGTAGAGCTGATCAAGAAAAATCGGGTTCAGTATTTAACCCATTAGTTCAAGATGCGCAAGGAGTGAGAAGAAACGAGCTACCAGTTTGAAAACTGATATTAAGAGAAACTAGCTAACGTCGAACATCACTAGTTTATAAGCTCAGGATAATCTCACAGCACCAATCCGCACATAGAGACAAGAGAACAAGTCAGAGGAACATTCTACGTGGTCAGATCACAAGAATGGAGATTACTTAAAGTTTGGAGACCCTTGTGCTCAACCAGTTTTCGATTCCTCAAAATGACGAAGAGTTGTTCTCACACAAAGCTACACGTCAACATCCATTGTCAGAAATGGACGGAGCAGGTGCAGAAGTTCTAGAAAAGCACCTTATCCTTCGCAGACAAGAGAGACATCAGATTGGACAACGTCCAGATTGTCTCTAAACAACTCTAATTTTGAATCTCTCACATTTCGTCTATAAATAGATGAAGTATTCCTAGAAGAGAGGTGACTGATTTTTGGCAAATTTTAACCGAAACCGAAGAAACAAGAGAGCCCAATACCAGCAGAAGTTGCAAATTCTATCTTTTAAACTTCGAGGCTTTTTTGAAAGCACACTGTGTGCCATCTTTAGACACGAGATTCGTAGCCTCTCAGCTCAAATTATTTCTTGATGTTCTTACTCTCCAAGTAAGAACACATCAGTTTATGCTCATCTCCAACCAATAACTATCACGGGCGTCTAGCCGTAAGTTCGATACTTCTGGGAAAAACTCTAAAGCTCCCAAGATCTAGTGGAGGAGGTTGCATGGTGTGCCCACGCTCCAAGTCTACGGCGAAAGCCTGGGCAAGTGAGCTAGTGGACTGGTAGACATTGGCATCTACCAGCTAGCTATAGATCGTGAGCTCTTTGTATTCGTGGAAAGCTTAGTGATTTCCAGACTTCGGTTTGAAGAGAGGACATAGGACTTTAGGCTCTAAACTTCTATAAATCCTTTTACAATTTACTGTTTTATTTATTTTTGTGCAAGGATTTCAAGCTCAACACATTCAAAGTGTTGAAGTATACTTCAAACTTGATCTAACTTGAAACTCGCTAAGCAACAAATTTTCAGAAACACAAACTGATGAGCAACTACTAATTTGTGACATGCAAGTTGGTTTAATCTTATTTCCGTTGTGCATCAATTTAGATCTTGGGACCAACAATAATGAGTTAGCTCATAATTCCCATCATGATAAAATCAGAAATTGCTTCATTTTATGTAATTTTTCTAAAAATTTAAATAGCCGATTTTATTGAATCAATTATTGATAGAAATGCATGCCCTAAACAGGTGTGCAGAAAAGCATAATTTTATGTCATTATAGAATTAATACAATTCAACTGGTGTATAGAGATATTATTTACAAAGTGAAATTTCGTATTGTTCTTATAAAATTCAAAGTTATATAGATGTCTGAAGTTCAATTTTCACCACTTGTTATTACATTAGAATTTAGTGAAAAATATGGAAATAACTAGAGTATTTGTTAACTATAAAAATACCCTATTGCTTATTATTCATGAATTATATTTTATTATTTTATTTTGTCAATTAAAAATACTCTCCAGTATGAAAAATATTCTAATATTCTCCTATCACATAACTATACCCTAATGTTTGATTTTATCAATTAAAAATACCATCAATCGTTAACGGTATCAAGATTTTGATGAAAAAAGTTATGCGTGGCATTTCCTTTTTTTATATAAATATGTGTCATATATTGAATTAAAATTAACGGATGATTCATCAAAACTTTAACACTATTAGCGATATAGGGTATTTTTAATTGATATAATTAAACATTAGAGTATAATTAGTGACATGAGAAATAGGGCATTTTTCATAATGAATGGTACTTTTTAATTGACAAAATGAAATATTAAAATATAATTTAATGATTGAAAAATACTAAGTAACTTTCATAATTGACCCATATATTTAAGGTACTTTTCAAAATTTTTCCTAGAATTTATTGGTTTGGGAGGGGGATTTTCAACAATAATTGAGATTAAATGAGTTCAATAATCATCACAAAAATCATAACAAGCGTCTTTGATATTTTAATGAAATATTTTTTATAAAAAAATTGGAGCACATACTATTTCAATAAGAATATGGTGCCCTTAACATTACTCAAATCTATATTTAATTAGTGAAAAATAAAATATTTAATCACTATACTTCATTATTGAGACCCTTTAATAAAATAAATAATGCCCCAAACATTGATGCTTTTCATAGGAGACTAGTGGCAAATTAGTGGTGTATGTTTAAAAAGAACTTGTGTGGATGTCATTAGTTTTTTCATGAAAAATCAATAATAGTGTAATTATAAGAATTCTCCAATTACAATTGGAATAAATCCCATATTATTAATGGTTGAAATGAAATAAGAGAAAAGAAAAAGGGGAAAAAAAAGAGAGGGGGGAATGGTAAAAATTTAAAAAGACAAGAATGGACATGGAACATCAAAAGCATGCGTGACATGCCATCAATATTGGAAGCAAAAGGGTATTGCACAGTTGGATTTGAAACTCAGGGACCACCTCACTAACACCATCCACTCTCCTTTGCACCAAACTAAATCTCCATGCCACATATTTAAAATATACTTCACATACAACATAGAACTCATATATTCCTTCCACTCATCATATTAGTCTCATTTGTTTTTTATATAGGGAAAATATTCAAATCTATCCCAAACTTTAGGTGAGTTCACAAATCTATCCCCAACTTTTGAATATAACAATTTAAAGCCTAAACTTTCATTTTTTTTCCCACTAGTCAAAATTTAGTTGCTGGAAATCTTAGGTGGACATAAATATATCATGTCTTATACAATTTAATTTAAAACAAATACCATGTAGAATAAATAAATTCCACAGATTATTTCTTAATTTTATATTTTTAAAAAATATATATATATTGCACTAAAATTTGTCTTCTTCCTCCGTCTTTTTATTTTCCGAAATTCCAAATAATTTAAATCATAAGTTATTATTCAATTAAATATTCTTATAAATTAATAGTGAATTAATAATTTTGATGCTTTAACTATATTGGATTTTTAATTATTTTTTTTAAATATTTATTAGATGTTGTTATTCAACACTATCTAGTATTAATATCATCATTTATTTTTCTCAAAATTAGACACAATAAATGAGTGATCAGTTGTGTAATTACTAAAATAATTGTCAATAAATTTCCAATTAAAAAAAATATTGAAGTACAATAATTCCAGTCAAATACAACTGTTGTATTTATATTTAAATATATTGCAATATCAAGGAGATAATCAATACTTAAAAGAATGAAGCTATTTCAAGCTAACGGAAGAAAAAAAAAATAAAAAAAATAGAGGAAATCATCGTTCTTCTGTTTGCTCTTTTCTTCATCACTCTGGCATGTTTTCTCTTATTTGAATATTTTCCCAATAATAAATTTTTATAAAAATAAATAAATAAATAAATTATAGAGCAAGAATAATAAATGTGTGGCCTCTTTCTGTACGTCAGCCATCCGAATTTTTCATTAAATTATTATATTCTCATTCATAATTGATTTTGTCTGTGTTAAGTCGTTATTTTTACTTTTCATAGATAACAACTTCTCATAAATATTTAAAACAAATTAATTAAAAATCCAATATAGTTAAAAAAATCAAAATTATTAATTCACTATTAATTTATAAGAATATTTTATTGAATAATACTTATGATTTAAATTGCTTGGAATTTCGGAAAATAAAAAGACGGAGGAAGAAAAAAAGTTTTAGTGCAATATATTTCTTTTTTTATTTTTTAAATATAAAATTAAGAAATAATCTATGTGGAATTTATTTATTCTACATGGTATTTGTTTTAAATCAAATTGTATATGACATGGCATATTTATGTCCACCTAAGATTTCCAGCAACTAAATTTTGACCAATGGAAAAAAATGAAAGTTTAGGCCTTAAATTGTTATATTCAAGAGTTGAGGATAGATTTGGGAACTCACCCAAAGTTTGGGATATATTTGAATATTTTTCTTTTTATAAAATACAAGAAATTAATAATTAATTAATGAGTTTTTATTAATTATTCATTTTAAGAAATATAACTAATATAACTGGACAAATGAAAAAAAAATCGGGACTTATATGACAGGACGGAAGGAGTATCACCAACCACAAAGTATATATACTTAGGGTAAAACATCAAATATTTGATAAACTATGTATATTTTTAAACTATATATATCAAATTATCTGATATGCTTCAAATATGAGTCAAACTATTGATTTTGATTCAAATTTATGATATGACCGAAAAATCGACAATAAAAATTTTGAGAAAATCACAATAATTTATATATATATTTAAATTTTGGCATTTAGTTTTGAAGACATTGAGAACATCTAGTGAGCCACCAGAATTTTTGGGTGTTGGATTTTTAACCCCATCATAAATTTAAAATAAAATGATAAATTTGTTATACATAATAATTTTATATGTAGTTTGTAATATATTTAAAAAGGTGTAAAATATTTTAAATAACCATTTCCACTAAACACATTACAAATATGCCCAAAACATTAAACATATTTAAGAAATACTCACTGCCCCAGTCAGAGTCCGTTAATGCATGAAATTGAGAAGATAATTAGTTAATGATGATCAAATCATTAGCAAATATCAAATCAGGCGTGTATTATTCTATTTTTTAAATGAATAAAGTGAATATTAAATTTGGAAAATATGTCATCGACCAAAAGAGTAAGACCGGAATTAAAAAGAAATTATTTCTTACAGTCGGTGGTGAGGTCGGTGTCGTGTGCTTGACACTGACCTCGACACCGACTCAATATAGTTATTTAAAAATCGTGGTCGATGCCACGTAGGTCGGTGCCGAGTTGCCATCGAACTCGACACCGACTGTCGGTGCAATATTATTTTTTTTATTTTAATTTAAGGTCGGTGCCGAGGTTGGTTCCTTTGTAAAGGCACCGACCTCGACACCGACCCCCTTTTTTTTTTAAATTTCAAAATTATTACAATTTATGAATAATAATGGGTAGGCTCTTGCATGTACGTGAATGTACGAAAATATGAGTGGTTGAAAATAAAATTCTGCTCCAAAATTCAGAGGTGTGTAGCTGTACTCATAATTGAGATCGAATTATAAATCTGTTGCTCTTCACTCTTACACTAAAATTCAAAGAAAAACACACGGTCTTCTGTATTTTTTTTTCTCCATTCTTACGGTATTCTTTCTACTCATTTTCCATTCTTTAAGTTTATATCTTCGTGAAGATGGAGAACTGGTATTCAATTTTTGTTCACTACAATGGTCAATTGGATGATTCCTACAACTATATTGGTGGACAAGAACGATTGATTTACGTTCCATCCACCAATATATCTTTAAATTATTTGAGAAGCAACATCCAACAGATTTTTGATGCTGAATATATATTTGGTGAGAATAATTTGTATTATACGTCTCAAAGCTGCAGCGGAAGAATTGTGAAATCTTTGTTGACGACTGATTTGGAGTTGCAGCGGCTTTGTGCTCTATATTCGGAGCCCAATATTTTTGTTATTATGAAGGGTGCTGGTGTTGGGACTTCACAGCGACAACCCTCACCCTACAAACCATTTATATCTTCAATGAGTCCACCACTGAACCAGTATTTTAGTCCAACGGTTGATGACCTTCAAAGATTTGGGTCTTCGATGTATTTTGGTGCATCTCCGAACACCAATTACGATTCTTATGGTCAAGGTCTCTTTAATACTTTTGTTGATCAAAGTGCAAGCGGTAGTGGCTCACAACTTTCCAACCTAAATGAAGAGGCTCCTGTTGAAGAAAACGAGGAAGAGGAGGAGCATGTGGATCCTATTGTAACCCAAGAAGTTCCATACCACGAAACTGAAATAGGTGGTGGCCATGTGGATCTCGATGATGATGATGAAGCAAATCTGGACGAGGAGACATCTGATTTGGATGATGAGTCGTTCAGAGACGATAGTAATTTTCGTCTTAATTGTACTGTTGCTGAATTCTCAGCCTGGATCCGGAATGCTGGCGGTATGTCCGCTTATATCTCAAATCTTATGCCGACACATCCTCTGCCAGAAGGATGCCAAGTGGATGCTGAATTAAATAATTGGTTGCTTCCAATTAGGGAAAGCGAGACTTCCTATTCGGCTGATGTAAAAGATGTCTCAGCTATACTCGAGACAGAATTGTCGTTGAACTCCTTGTACTGGAGTAAAGATAAATTATTCATTGTTGTGGCACTGTGGCATATGGAGCATCGGCAGGAGTTTAAAGTACGGCGCTCCGATCATGAATGCGTCGAGTATGTTTGCAAGAGATCGACGAATTGCTCCTTTGTAATACGGGCAAGCTGCAGGAGTAAGTGCTAGATTGTGCGCAAATTTGAACCAAATCATAATTGTCAGATCAATCTTGCGGGAGTCAGTGCCATATCTATCCGGTCGAAGGCTGCAGCTGCATATTTTTCAAGAAGGATGCGTCGTTACGGGGCAATAAGTAAGCCCCAAGAGATTATGGCCGAGCTGCAGCGATCATTTGGAATTCAAACAACTTACGGTATTGCTCTGCGTGCTCGTAATGCTGCTATTTCACTTCTGTACGGCAGTATAACCGAATCCTTTGAAAAGCTGCCACAATACCTTGAAGTGCTGGAGCAATACAATCCAGGCACGGTAACCTCTCTTGATCTTGAAGCAGATGGAACATTTAAACATTGCTTTGTTGCCCTAGGTGTTTCTCGAAGTGCCTACCAGTGCAATTTATTAAGACCAGTGATCGTTGTCGATGGCACGCATCTAAAGGAGAGAAACAAAGGCATTATGTTTGTTGTTGTTACGAAAGATGGCAACGAAAATGTGTTCCCTCTAGCTATTGGTGTCGGTCCGATCGAGAATGGCGAGAGTTGGAGATGGTTTATGGCTCGTCTACGGAATTCTTTCCAATTGACCTCTGATGCACTCATCGTATTCGACCAGTACATTAGCATCTCAAATGCGGTAAGTGATATATTTTCGGGAACAACACACGGTCTTTGTTACTACCATCTGCTCAATAAGCTCGCAGGCTTTGGTCCGGGCATCGTAAAGTTGTATCAACGGGCTGCGTATGCATATCGTGGAGTGGACTTCAGGCAAGCTATGGATAGAATTAATGAAGGCAATCCTGCTGCCTTCGAGAAGCTCTCACGGTTGGACCTGAAAAGTGGGCAAGGTCACAGTGTCCGGTGAATCGTTACAGCTTCTTGACCACAAATGCGGCAGAGGTCTTTAATGCAAGACTGCTAGATGCTCGTCGTTTGCCCATATGTTCCATGATTGAATCATACCGAGTGATCATAAAAAAATGGTTTGAAAAAAGATGAGCTAAGGCTTCAGCACGAGAAGACCCATTGACAGAGGAGGTCGTTCAGAAGGTATTTCCCCTTGTTGAGTTGTCGCATAGCTATATGGTTGTTAAAATATCCGGGGGGAAATTCAAGGTCAATGACGATGAGCAAACCTGGTTGGTCGACTTGAATTTGAGGACCTGTCAATGCCGTGAGTGGCAACTTGATTTGATACCATCCTCTCATGCAATTGCTGATATCCGGTATATTTTGATACCATGCTCTCATGCAATTGCTGAATTAATCATTTCAATACTTTGTTGACTTGTTATTATTACTTTGCAGGACCAATGGAGATAACTTGTACAATTACATTCACGATTATTACAAGATGAATAATTTGCGACTGATACTCAGTGGAACCGTGCATTCTCTGCCACCTCATCGTGAGTGGCAAGTTTCAAACCAAGCACGATCAATTAAAGTACTTCCTCCAAACATAACTCGTCGAGCAGGTCGTCCTAGGAATAGTCGAAGACCATCTGGTGCGGAGCATTCACGAATTTCCACCAGTAGACGTCGCGCGCATAAACATTGTAGCGTGCGTGGATCTGAACAACATACGAGGCGATTGTGTCCGGAGCGAGCTGCAAACTCTGAACGTTAACTTTGCTCTAAATCAGATCATTTTGATTATAATTGATGTATCCATTTAGTTTGCAGAATGTTTGTACTTTGCTCTAAATCAGATCAATATTTTAAATTTCAATTATTCAAAATGTGCAGTTATATATAAAAAATCTGATTAGTAATGTAATAAAACATGGTTAGTGTCACCAAAATACAACAAATAAACATATACAATTATTCTTCATCAGGGTAAGTGTCACCAAATATAAGCTCAGCTAAATATTGTCGATAAAAGGATGTCTTAGACGGATCTTCTATCCATTCAACACTGGGCCTTTGGAACACTAACATCTCCATAACCGCGCATGCATATACAACGTCATGACGTTCCATTCTGCCATGAAAAAGCCTTTCCCATCGGACCGTCATCTCTCTGGTCGGAGCAATCTGATATGAAAATGCATTATTCTTCCAATATTCTCCAATCTGGAAGAAATGCCTCATGTGATCTGTCATCTTCTTGATCTCAGCTTGCCTGGCAGCTCTCTGTTCGGCAGTAGTGTATACCATGTATGGATCATACACAGTGCATGTCCATGTAGAAACCTCTAATTTCACAGTGTACCAACGATTTAGGAGATTACATGGCACTATGAACTGCATGACATGAGATAAATAATTAGGTAATAGCTTATTTGAAACCTAATTAAAGTTTACAAATGAATATATCACTTACAGTATTAGCAGTGTTCAATGGACGAAATACAACATGATCAGTCCCCTTCATGTATTCAAGCAGAAGCTCTGGCTCAAATGGACCTCGTATATCCAATGCTGACTTCCGAAAAGTGTTCCTCATAACAAGCTGCCAACAAAAGATAACAAATATTTTTCTTGCAAACAATATATATTAAGAATTGTGATATTTACAAAGAATGATGGTCGCATGAACCGCCATGCGGTTATCTTCACATCATTGAGCTTGTGTTGCAAACACAAACAAACATGCTCCACCGTATTAGCGAATAAATCGGTGCTCGCATCCTGAACATTCTCAAAGTATTTCTTGTTCAATATAACTGGATGGTGCATAAACACCCGTGAGACGGTACCCTCTCTCACCCATTCGAAATAGTTCTGCTCTAATTGATAAGGCCAGCGGGCTGGTACATGACTAAAAAGCAACTACAAATTGGAAATGAAAGTATACTTAAATAATTATAAATTCAAATAATTGCGATATAGAAAAATAATTTATTTAAATTATCAAATCAAATAAACCAGTTCTTCTTGATTGATAGGCTGCGGATGTTCTTGTCTTTCTACGCTCCGTCGTGCACGAGATGGCCTCCTAGAAGTCTCAGGCTGGTCCAACAACTATATGGAAATTTGAACAAAAATTATAATGTAATATTTCATAATAGCTTCATATAAGTATGTACCTGATCATCATGGCGTTGTGAAGCACTACGCCTAGATCCAGAATGTCGTGAACCACTATGCCTACTGCTAGTGCCAGTATGAAGTACCAACTACAAGTAGTACCTAAATAGGATATGCATGTTAAACATTAATATTTATCATTAAAGTTTAAAAAATTATGTCACCTGATCATCGCGCCGCGACTCATGCTCCACTGGGTGCTCAGTCTCCACCGGGTGCTCAGTCTCCACCGGGTTCTCATTCTCCACTAGGTGCTCTATATGTGGAGACTGGCTGCGTCTCGCACCAGACCGTCGAGAACGACTCTGCCTAGCAGAAGAGCGAGACTCCTGCTCAACAATCAACATAACATCAAACATATAGGAATAAATACCTCACCAAACTATATAAAAATTTGATTCTAAAATACATTACCTGATCGCGATGGGGACTCCTGTGCCCCCCAAATGCCATCGCTCTCAACCCCTGAGCATCAGTATCATGGGCACATCTAGATGAACGAAAGAGATCGGATACAAAAGTCTTAATCTCATCCACAACATCCTTGATCAACCTACCCATGCTGCTAGATCGGCTTCGCCTCCTCCTAATACCTCTACTAGATGAGGCCTCCCCCGCCGCATCATGAGATGGACTACCACTCTCACGGTGCCCCTCATCTCCTAAACCCCCACTCCTCTCATGATGATCTCTACCCCCTATATGCACTCCCTCACCCCTACCCTTCTTCGGAGGCACGGCTACGTCGGGATGCCTCCATTCGATATCTAATGGTTGTGGCATGAGTGCAGACCGATAATTGTCCTTATCTAGCTCGTCGGTAGAAGGAGGTAAGGTCGAGTAAGCATTAATCTGCAATTTAAAGAAATATAATTAGAAAATTAAAATATTGTGATAAGACAACAAATTTGTATAATACCTGATCTCTGGCAAAGAAAGCAAACCACGACCCCCACTTGTCTGCATTTGCTTTTACAAACTTCCACTTAGCAAACCGTGGAACGCCTGAGGATTCAAGAGGTTGCAACATGCAAGTCCCAACTCCGGAATGGCCTCATAGGCCCATGCCTACAAACACATTAATGTTAACTCTACAATATCTATATCATAATTTATAAGCCATGGTTTTTAAGTTACTATAATACCTGTAATGCCCAAATAGGCCCATGAATACTCATCGTGCTCAAGCCATCTCGGTCTCTAGTCCTTGGCATAGCTGAAATGTTGTGATTTAAATCCTGGTAGGAATAAGCCCCCCACGGGAAAGTATTCCAGCAACCCAAATCCTCCACTAGGACATATAACCACCCCTCAACTAACCGCCTATCATGGTACCCCAACACAAAACACCAACAAGCTAATATGTTGGCGACCCTCAAGTAAAGCAATTGATCCTCACGATGTACAGTACACTCCTTAAACTTCTTAAACAAATCATTTGTTGTCAGTTGCTTATTTTCACAGAATTTAAAAACAGATGATCTAGAAGGAACATCATGATCATCAGAGCAAGGATCAAAGGACGAGGACCTAAAACCCAAACCAGTAACCAGTGCAAACTCAGACACCCCAAAACGAATCACTTTCCCACCAACCAAGAATAGCATTGTATTATCATCATCACTCTTAATTTGGTAACTTAAGAGCTCTACTAAAGGAGCGGAAGCACTAGGACCATTATTTTCCCAAACTAAAAGAGAACCAAAGGGTCCATCTCTAAACTGATTAACCAACTCGTCCCCCCTAATGACTTTAAGGTAGATGCAATCCCCTTCAATATTGTGGTCTTCGTGGATTACGTCACCTTCGTGGTTAAACCACGGAAAGCAGGCCTAATCCACTCAACCTGCACATATTATTCAACATATAATTAATTACAAATATTCCAAAGATTTTAATTCATCTCATTTTCACAAATTTAATTAAGATGATTATTAACACAAAATAATTCAGTAGGAATATCAATATTAAAATTAATTCAACGTATCATTAATTAGTTCACAGAATTCTCCCTTGTTATACAATAATACTATCATATCACACGCATTAGTTAAATTGGTGTTTCACACCACGGTGTAACGGTTTCCGTTATCATTACTTTAAATATAACTATGGTTATCCATTGTAGTTCACGGAATTCTCCCGTGTTATACAAAATACTCTCATATCACACGCATTACTTAATTAGGTGTTTCACACCACGGTGTAACGGTGTCCGTTACCACTACTTTACGATAAATTAAATTAATAAAAGCTATATATACCTAAATAAGCATCCACAACATAATTAATTTAATAAAAGAATAACATGAAAATTAATAAAATTATACAAGAATAAACATCCACAACATAATTAATTTAATTAAAACCAAATTAGCATCTAATAGAACCTAAATAAAAATCTAAGGTTTCAATTATCCCTAATTCACATTAAAATATTAATTTACAATTAATTTATATATTAATTTAGCCTTATTTTAATAATTTTCCTAATTAGGTACTAATAACATAATTTTCCCCAAATCATAATTTAACACCTATTTTTTTTAGCCCTAATTTTTTTTTGCCCAAATCGATTTTGACCTAATAAATCAACTAAATAATAACACATTGTTCAACACAATTCAAACAACTCCATGAAATTTATACAAATTCATACATAATTTTGCCATTTCCACAACAAAAAAATTAATGAAAAATAACAAGATTAATCGATTAAAAATGGATGAAAATTGTTGAAAATGTTTACCTCATTATGGGCGGCCATTGGTGCGAAATATATGCGAAGTGTTGGTCGATTTGTGACGCCGACCGTGAATGGCAAGACAAGTTTTTTGGGTGGAGAAGTCGACGGCTGCTGGTCGAAGTCGAAAGGAAGGGGAAGAAATAAAATTTGGGACCATTTTATATTTTTTTTGGTAAATGGGGTCCAGTCGGTGTCGAGGTCGGTGTCATGTATGCGACACCGACCTACATGGGTCGACGACACGTCAGTCGGCGTCGGAAGCATCGACCAACGTGGCTTCGACACCGACTAACGTGGCCGTAATTTTGAATTTTATAACTTATGCCACGTTGGTCGGTGTCTGTAGTCGATGCCGTAACACAGGCGCCGACCACACGTGGCGCCGACCATGCTTATTATTATTTTTTTTAATGTTTATTATATTTTTCATAAATGTTTATTATATTTTTTAAAATTTAAGGTCGTATTCACATTACAATAAAGGAAAAAATTGACCGATCCTACACAATTTTCATCAACATGTCTCAATCAACATGTTTTTTTTTTGTGTAAATAACCGATTTTTACTTCTGAAATTTGTCAGATTTCGACAGTGGGTATTTCTTAAAGCACTATAATATTTTGGGTATTTTTGATATATAGATAGCTGAAATTGGGTATTAATAAATCCCACTCTTTAAAAAGAGTGGTTGTAATGTGTATATTATTATTTGTAACGGGAAATAAGTTGTATTTGATATTTTAAAAGAACAGAAATGTTCCAATGCCATAAGTGTATATGCAAATCAAGAAGATCATATAATTAAAATAATAATAACATATAGTTTCATGAAAAAAATGAATATTGAACCAAAATCTCATATAATTTGCAATTATGAAGTACCTCGAGAATGATGTCATGAATAGAACCCATGATAGTCATAGAAGCCAAAAAATCATGACATTGGAAAAGGTGAATTGATTATCTCTTGTGGGGAAGCTATATAATATATAGAGAGAAATCATGAAATAGCCAATTTGGCTATAACACATA
>JAPKLW010004440.1:0-27324 GCA_026898455.1 Plectranthus barbatus
GAATGGTTCATCTCACTGTTGATCCTATCAATACATTGAGATGTACCGGTCACACAAAGCAGTCAAGATAAAGAGCTTATGGACTTGTGTGCCGCAGCCTAAACCGACAGCCAAACCAGAAATTGTCTCAGCTGTGATAACTGTTTATATCTCGCTAGGTCGAACGATCTATACGATCTTCTGTGATCTCTTACACACCGTATGATCTCCCTATCGACGAGATAACTGGAAGTGTTTGTTCGCATCGTATGATTGTTAATTCAGACAGGAGTTGTTTATTGCAAGTCATTAATGATTACCAGTATATCAAACATAACGTTTCCTAATATACCAATCATAATGCTTTTATGTATACAATTCCAACAATCTCCCACTTATACTCAAAGCATTATACCATTACTTTCCAGAGTATAACATGTGTCTATTCTAATCTAGCTATTACATTTGGTCACCAGGTGGCCGGCATCTACCTCAGTCCTAGGCTACGAACGTGACCCTCGTATGCCTTCTGTGGTAAGCCCTTTGTAAATGGATCCGCTAGATTATCTTTCGTGTCAATCTTCTCTATTAGCACATCGCCCCTCGCTACGATTTCTCGTATGATGTGGTACTTTCTCTCTATGTGCTTTGAAGCCTTGTGAGTTCTTGGTTCCTTAGAGTTTGCTACTGCACCAGCATTATCACAATATATCGTGATGGTCTTGGGCAAACTCAGAACAATATCTAACTCTTGGAGGTAGATCCGAAGCCATACTGCTTCTTTATAAGCATCTGAAGCTGCCACATACTCAGCTTCCATGGTGGAGTCTGAGATACATTTCTGTTTCGCACTCCTCCATAATACAGCTCCACCTCCCAAGGTGAACACATAGCCCGAGGTCGATCTCTTCTCATCCTGATCCGCCTGGAAATCCGAATCCGTATAACCCACAGGGCACAAATTCTCACACTGATAGACAAGACAATAGTCTCGAGTTCTTTTCAGATACTTGAGAATATGTTTGACAGCAGTCCAGTGCGCCTGTCCAGGGTTAGACTGATATCTGGCTACCATGCCCACGGTATAACAGATATCTGGCCTCGTACATAGCATCGCATACATGAGACTTCCCACTGCCGAAGCATATGGTACTTTAGCCATCTCATCCTTCTCCTCTTCTGTTGCAGGGCATTGTGCCTTAGACAGAGGAACACCATGTCTGAAAGGTAGCAATCCTTTCTTGGCATTTTGCATGCTAAAACGAGCAATTACAGTATCAATATAAGCGGCCTGAGACAAGCTTAACATCCTCTTCTTGCGATCACGCAAGACTTTAATCCCAATGATGTATCCAGCGTCTCCTAGGTCCTTCATTTGAAACTGTTCGGATAACCATCTCTTTATGTCTGACAACACCTTCACATCGTTGCCGAATAGAAGAATGTCATCTACATAAAGTGCAAGGAATACCACGCTTCCGCTGACGTATAATGGGTACACACAACTTTCGGTTTCGCATTGTGAAAATCCATAGGATTTAATCACATCATCGAAATGTTTGTTCCATGACCGTGAAGCTTGTTTAAGTCCATACAAGGACTTCTTTAGCTTCCAGACAAGATGCTCTTCACCATCCTTCACATAACCCTCTGGCTTCTGCATATAGATGTCACGACCTTCCTCAAGGTACCCATTTAAAAACGCGATTTTGACATCCATCTGCCAGATTTCTAGGTCCATATGTGCTGCTATGGATAGAAGAATTCGAACGGATTTGAGCATGGCTACCGGTGAGAAGGTCTCATCATAGTCAATGCCCTCCTTTTGACTATAACCCTTCGCCACCAACCTGGCTTTAAAGGCCGTTATCTCTCCTTTCGAACCTTTTTTCCGTTTGTATACCCATTTGCAACCTATGGCCCGAAAGCCATCTGGTAGCGCAGACTTCTGGTATACATCCATAGAAGTAATTGATTCAATTTCTGAATCCATGGCTTTATGCCATTTTTCAGCATCTTTGTCATTTATTGCTTCGTCGTATGTCCATGGGTAGGTATCATCTAGTCCGTCTTCCGGGATCAAGTCCGAAGAATCTCCCACGAACATATACCGCTCGGGTTTGTGAGGTACCCTCCCACTACGACGGAGCACTGGTACTGCGTCAGCAGTTGGTGCAGTTACTTGTGGATCAAATCCTTGCACTGGCGACCGTGCAATTGGTTCCATACCTTCAAGAGGTACACTCAATCTGCCACGGGGTTTTCCCAATGAAAGCGCATCATCGTCTCCAATTTCTTGGAGAATTATATCACTTTTGGATTTGTGGTTTTTCACAAACTCGTCCTCTAAGAATCTTGTGTTGGTGCTAACAACGATCTTCTGATCCTCAGGACAGTAGAAATAACCACCCTTCGTTTGTCTGGGGTATCCCACAAACAACATTAGCTTGGACCTGCCTTCTAACTTATCAGGTTCTTTCGACAAAACATATGCCGGACAGCCCCACACTCTTATCTTTGACACACTGGGCTTTCGCCCATGCCAGAGTTCCGAGGGTGTTTTAGGAACTGACTTAGAAGGTACCAGGTTCAGCAGGTACGCCGCTGTTAGTAACGCGTGGCCCCAAAACGAAACAGGCAAGTTCGCATAACTCATCATAGATCTAACCATTTCAAAAAGAGTCATATTTCTTCTTTCTGCCACACCATTCTGCTGAGGAGTGCCTGGTGCGGTCCATTGGGATGTAATCCCATGCTCTGATAAAAACTGCAAGAACTCGTCACTTAGATACTCACCACCACGATCAGATCGTAATGACTTAATAGTCTTGTTTAACTTCTTCTCTACTTCCGCCTTGAATTCCTTGAATTTCTCAAAGCATTCAGACTTATAGTGAAGTAAGTAAACATACCCGTATCTCGAGTAATCGTCAATAAAAGTGACGAAATACTTAAATCCTCCACGAGCTTGCTTGGACATAGGTCCACATAAATCAGAGTGGATCAGTTCCAACACATCACTTGCTCGAGACTGACTTGCCTTGAAAGGCCTGGTCATCATCTTTCCCTCTATACAGGATTCACAAACTCGATGTGGAACTACCTGGATTGAATCCAACGTTCCATCATCCACGAGTCTCTTGATCCTCTTTAGATTGATGTGACCTAGTCTCAGATGCCATAGATATGTAAGATCCTCATCAGAAGATGAAAACTTTCACTTCTTATGATTAAATGAGTTATATGCAGCATTCACGGAAGATTTATGCAAACAAGTTATGATATAAAGAGAGTCTTTCTGTATCCCACGACAGATAACACCGTTATTGCCATTGATAGTAACATGACTATAAAAAATAACTGAAAATCCATCATTTATTAAACTGGAAACAGAAATAAGGTTCCGCCGAAAATCCGGCACATACAAAACACTCTTAAAATCAAAACATTGTCTTTAAAGCATAATGTAACATCTCCAACTGCTAATGACGTACCTTGTCCAACCCGCTTGGTCAGACAATACTTCTTCCAGTGACCAGTTTTGCCACAATGGAAACACTTGCCCTTCTTCCCCGGTGTCACAGTCTTCTTTTTCCCAGAACTTTTGCTTCCAAAAGCTGTCTTCTTTAATTTCTTTCCAATCACCCCTTTAGCACCTTTCGATGAAGCAGGGCGACTACCGGAAGAAACCAAGACTGCCTTTTCAGGTTGCATGACTGATTCAGCAGCCATGAGATCACTAAGTAACTCATTGAGAGTATACTCCTTTTTACTCATGACAACATTCAGCCTAAAGTTTTCAAAAGACTTCGGAAGTGAGTTGAGTATGATATCGACCTGGGCTTCCCCGTCAATACCTTCTCCATGCAACGTCAGTTCATCCATGAGATGAGTCATGGAAACAACGTGCTCCCTCACTGAGCTACCATCAGTCATTTTACAACTCACGATTTCCCTCATAAGTTTAAATCTGACAGCTCTATCCGATTCCCCATAAGTAACTGTGAGACTATCCATAATCTCAGCTGCTTTGTCATAGTGCTGATGTTGTTGCTGGAGCACCTTAGACATAGTGGTCATCATGTAGCACTTGACTACATTATTAGATTTGACCCACTTGTCATAGAGGTTCCGCTCCACATCAGTTGACTCAGCAGTAGGGACAGCTGGACACAGAGTGTTAAGAACATATTTATGTTCCTCTGCAACTAGGATATAATCCAAGTTGCGCTTCCATTCCAGGAAATTCGGACCAGTTAATTGATTTTGTGCCAAGATATTTATGACATTATTCATAGGCATATCTGAAAACAATAATTGATTAAAGTAAGTACATACATGCAGAACATTGAAACAAATATGCATTGTAACCTTTTGATAAACCAATACAATTGTTTCCCCCAATTGTCTAGGTGCATCTACTGCAAGCTCCTTTCAAAGACGTTTACAGCAGACCACCTAACCAGACTGCTCTTTGAAGTTCCAGTCTTTAATTTCAATCCATGCCAGGTATTCGCCGGCAAATGAAATTAATAATCGGAGATAAAACTAAGACCATGTTCAACCTATCTGAGCAGGGACATCATTCATGAGTTAGTACTCAGGCAACATCTAAGCATTTGACCACAATTCTAACTCCGGAAGTTAAAAGGACGATTTGTCATACGTACTAGACCCATGACGCATGCCTCTTACAACCTTTGTTATCTCATTTAAAACAATTCTAGAGAACTTATGAACAAATAAAGTAAGCAGGCTACGGTCGTGTAGACGTCTACTCACTTCACTGTCCACTTCTCACATGTTTAAATATTTTATTTAGAAATCTCATCTATTAGAACTTATGAACAAATAAAGCAAGCAGGCTACGGTCGTGTAGACGTCTACTCACTTCACTGCCCACTTCTAATAAGAGACCGCATTGTGGAGGTCTTGTTGATTTTAATTAAAAAATCTTGCTTAGTCTTTTTCTTTCAAAAGGTTCTTATGCGCACAGATTATTTTATGATCCATAAATTATGTCACATCTAAAATTCCATCATATTTCCCAACATGATTCCGAAATTTATAGACATAATTTAATACATAAAATAAATCACATAAAGCATGCTTTGAACAGTAAATAATAAAGCAGTGACATGCTTTCCTATTATCTACAACATGCTTTAAAAATAAATAATAAAAGCAATAGCATGCTTTCCTATTATTTACTAGTGCGCACATAATAAATCACATCATACGAGAAATTAATTAAATAAACAAATAAAATTTCTCGTGGCCCCTTGATGCAATTACATGGAAAATAAAATTAAACCTATCTATTACAAGGCTTTAATTTTAATACAGATCTTCAGAATTGGGCTCCCACTGAAAGACTGCAAACTGGGCTGCATAGTGGGCCAGAACTAGGGTTCACAGCTGAACCGGGCCGCCTCCGGGCTGGAGAGCCCGAAAACAGGCCCAGCTCACAAACCCTAGCCGCCAGCCACCCCTACAGCCGCCGCAGCCGCACCACCCACACCAACCACCATCATCGCGCGACGTCGCCGGCCGAGAGGGAAGTCGCCGGCGACGCCTGAGCTGCTGCTGTCGCGAGAGAGAAGAGCGTGATGCAGCTTGCTGCTGCTGCAAATCGCCGCGTGCCTCCTGCGCGTGGCCTAGCCGTCCGACGCCACCACCATCGTCGCCGTGAGAGGCGACAGAGAGAGCGAGAGGAGAGCCGGTGTGCAGACCCGGCAAGGGCGCGGCCCAGCCACACGCAGCACAGGACTGCTGCGTGCCGCCGCCACCCCACGAATAGGGTTCCGCCGCGAACCCTCCTCGTTCGCCCGCTGCAGCCAACAGAAAACACGCCGCCGCCCCTCTCAGCCGACGTCCGCTCGCTACTGCACGCCAAGACGACCCCTGGTGGTCGGAGGAAGCGCGCGCACGCGGTGGGAAGCAGCCCAGCCGCGCGCAGGCCAAACCCTATGGTTTCTTGCGCGCCGCCGCTTTCCTCGCCTGCGCCGCCGCTTTCCGCCGTCGCCGGTCGCTGGTCGCCAGTGGCTGGTGACAGATCTGCTTCTGGAAGTTCTTGTTCTCCATCTTCAACTTGGTTTTTGAATATTTTACAGATTGAATAAAAAAATACAAAACAGATCTAGATCTATTACATATTTTTCCCTATCAATCTAACCACGAATTTTCTCGTGGTGAAAAACAAAAACCAAAAACAATGAGGGGCCACGAGAACAAAACATCCACGACAAAAAATAAATCCATCCATCCAGAATAAATTAAATAACATGCATAAACTGTTTGTCAAATTTATTTTCCGACAGAGCCATAAAATACGAACCTGGCTCTGATACCAATTGTAGGAACTGAGTCTACAATAGGCGACATGAATCGCCATTTATTAAAACTCCGGATTCGATTTACGGATATCAAAATAAATGTCATGACAAACAGTGAATGCCCTATGCATGCTCCTATTTAATTTAATTTGTAGATCCAAAGGAATACCTGAAACTCCAAGGACTGATCTACAGATCTAGATCGATGATGGCATTGAAGATGGTGCAGATCTGAATCTGGAATCGATCAAAACGATGGTGTTCCTACAGATCTGATCTTCTGATCTGTTCCCTTGCTCGATCCAGAAATCTGGTGAGGATACGCTACCGGATCTACAGCCGCCCACTCTCTCACAATCTCTCTAGGGTTCTGATTTGAAAAACAAACTTATGTGGGCAAGTGAGAGATTCATCTATTTATATAGATCTGAGAATGGGCTATTAGGGTTTAATAAACCCTATTGGGCTCTGAGCAGTGTTGGGCCAGACCAGGGATCAAATGCAAATAATAAAGTTGGCCTCCTATTAATTAATTCCATGTTCAACCCAAAACATAATTAATTAATAAACATTAATTCATGCCACCAGATAATTAATGCTGACCTACCCCTTTATTACCACGTTATTAGGAACGGGTTGCATTGACTTGGTTAATCCCCATATTTAAGGTTTCAGACATTCATTAATTAATTCAGCGTATGATAATTAGCTGTAATTAATTAATCTCTTATTATTCCTGAGTAGTACCACTCAACCCTTATCGCTTATGCTTGAATCAATGATTCAGCCGCAGGACTTAGCACAACGAACCTCGTGAGCTTCCCAGGGAATGTCACCATCCTGAACCGGATATGGTTATCTAAATCCAGCCTGAGGAAATCCCACACAAACTGCCATCACCCAAGATGCATATATACGAGTACATGTAAGACTCTCCACCATAGCAAGTCAAAGTGACAGTCAACCCATGTGTGCCCCTCAGCTTTCAATAGACTTTAGATCCGACCAAGTTACCGAGATCTTTACTCATTCATATGTCAAGTAGAATGGTTCATCTCACTGTTGATCCTATCAATACATTGAGATGTACCAGTCACACAAAGCAGTCAAGATAAACCACTTATGGACTTGTGTGCCGCAGCCTAAACCGACAGCCAAACCAGAAACTGTCTCAGTTGTGATAACTGTTTATATCTCGCTAGGTCGAACGATCTATACGATCTTCTGTGATCTCTTACACACCGTATGATATCCCTATCGACGAGATAACTGGATGTGTTTGTTCGCATCGTATGATTGTTAATTCAGACAGGAGTTGTTTATTGCAAGTCATTAATGATTACCAGTATATCAAACATTACGTTTCCTAATATACCAATCATAATGCTTTTATGTATACAATTCCAACAATCTCATCACCGAGAAGAGGGGATTTTTGGCAACCATGTGCTCCCTAACGACCAGAGCATCATTTCAAGAGTCTCGAATCATCTAAGTCCAGAGGTCGGTGGCGAGGAAGCAGACAAGTCCAGCCCAGAAGACTGGCTCACCAAAGCCAACGAGATGCTGAATCTGTCTAAGTCAAGGCCTCGCCATCAAGGACCAAAGCGCCTCGATGTAGAGGAGCTGAGCGGGTCGATATAGAGACGGTCCAGGAAGTAAAACCCTAGCTTGCTGGCGGCGCCCGAACGTTGGAGCCCTAACCTCCCCCGAAAATCCCGCGACCATCCCGATATTCACGGCGAGCCATTGCGGCTCGACGCTGAGGATTAGCTACTACCTGCCTGCCCCTATCTTGTCTATAAATAGGGGCAGGGAGCTCATTTTTTGTATCCAATGTCCTTTAGCAGAACCTAGCTGTAATTCTGCCGAATTCTCGTCTCATTTACACGCCAACAGACTAAATTTATTTCGTTCATCATCGTCCATTCTTGCCATTTATTCGTCGTTATTTTTCTTGCTTATCGTTATTATTTGCAATTTTCTAATAAAGTTCTAAGGGCTCCATTTTCTCGTGAAATCGAACCTCAACATATAATAACACAATGATCCAAGATAACTCATATGACATTTAAAATAAGCACAACTATCATAATCACTTCTCTTAAAACCAATACTCAACATGAATTCATCAAATCTTTTATTTCATTGCCTTGGTGACTGTTTCGGTCCATATAAAGATTTGATTAATAGGATACCTGGTTTGCATTAACATTGTTTTAACCAGGAGGTTGTGATATGTAGATCTTTTCCTCCAAATCTCCATGGAGGAAAGCTGTCTTTATATCCATTTGTTCAAGCTCCCAGTCAAACTTTGCAACAATTGAAAGAACCACCCTAATTGTAGTTTTTTTAACTACTGGAGAAAAAGATTTCGGTAACGTCCGCTCCTTCTCTCTGAGTAAATCCTTTTGCAACAAGCATAGCCTTGTATCTATGCTTTTCAACTCCTGGTATCCCCTCTTCATATTTATAAATCCATTTACAGCCAACCAGTTTTTGGTTTGTTGGTCTGTCAACTATTTTCCATGTATTGTTTTTATAGAGTGACTTCATTTCTTCATCCATAGTTGCCTTCCAGTCCAAATGATCATCTCTTGATATTGCTTCATCGTAATTTGCTGGATCTTCAATTGAGTCGTTAACTGCAACCATGCCAGCATAAGCCAATAATTCTTCAAATCCAAATCTTTCAGGTGGTCTGTGTGTTCTTCTTTGTCTATATCTAACGAGTTGATAGCCATCTTGTATAACTTCAGCCCTATTAGTATCATTTGTTGAGCTTTCTTCATAGCTAATTGTTGCATCACCAGAATCTGCATTTTCCACATGAACAGCAGATGGCACCACTTCTCTTGATGATGGTTCATGTAGCTCCACCTGAATTGAAGTACCTTGCTAGTGTTGACTATTAGAAGAGCTTTCTTCCCTTTTAAAATAGAAATCTGATTCATTGAAGGTCACATCTCGACTAATAATAATCTTCTTGAAACCATCTTCTACACACCAGAGCTTGTATCCCTTCACACCATCTGGATACCCAATCAAACAACATTTAAAGCTCTAGGCTTGAGCTTATTCTGCCTTACGTGAGCATACGCAGTGCATCCAAACACTCTTAAATCATTGTAGTTTCCTGGTCTGCCACTCCACATCTCCATAGGAGTTTTGAATTTGAGTGCTACAGAAGGACACAAGTTAATAAGATGGCATGTTGTCTTCACAACATCAACCCATAAAATAGTAGGGACACCTGAGTAACTTAGCATGCATCTGACCCTCTCGAGTATTGTTCGGTTCATTCTTTCAGCTAAACCATTTTGCTTAGGTGTACCAAATACAGTAAGATGCCTTGTTATTCCTTCAGATTTACAGAACTCGTTGAACTGTGATGAGCAAAACTCTTAATTTCTTCACTTTCAAATTTGTCTGATTTTCCACCAATTTCTTCCAATCAATGAAAGTCTACAAAGCTTGATCTTTTGATTTCAGAAAATATACCCAGACCATTCTTGAGTAATCATCTATCAAAGTCATAAAGTAAAGAGCACCTCCCTTAGACTTCACTCTTGATGGCCCCCATAGATCCGAGTGAATATATTGAAGAACACCATCAGAGATGTGTTTACTGATAAAATTTAGTGCCCGAGTTTAACACAACGGTGTCAAAGATACAGTAAAACAAAAGTTTGACACTTAAAAGTCAATGTTTTAAACACATGCAAAATCAAAAGAGTTTGACACAGCGGAATTAATTTTCCGAAGGTTTATAAATCATAAACCCTCGAGAGCCACACGACAAAATAGTTTTCACTTATTCAAACAAAGTTTTTACAAGTTCACTCCTTAGTAAAATCCCTACGAAAACAGTCACACACAAAACTACACGATACAACTCAATTACTCATCCACCGTATGATTCACTCTACGGAGATAGATTCCACAACTTGATTGTATCCTTCGTGTACTCAGTGAATGATTGGAGAAATGATTCAGCCTAGAGAACTCGTATGAATGTGTGTCTAACCTCTGAGTTGCACGTCTCTAGTCTTCTTCGTCTTCTATTTATTTATCTTGGAGCACTCGTACACTTCTTCCACTACTTGGCAATGGATCGTGTCCCTCTTCCACGTCTTTACCTGTTCATACAACAAAAATGAACTCCCACTAGCTCACGTGTGGTTATATAAAGATGTAGAGGTGCTCCTTATTATTTAGGAACTAGAATAACAACCTAGAATAATAATATAAAGTATATAATTAATAAACATAATATATCCGAAACCTAATAAATAGGAATTATAAAAACGTCATTAAACAGATAAATATAAGTTTCCTAAAAGATAGGAATTAGTTGCAACAAACAAATTCGGAATTTTGATATTGAGAAGTCAAAGTTAAGCAGATAAGGTTTGACATGTGAATGTTAAAGTTAGACAGTAAGGATAAGATTAATGTAGAGAATACAACTGGAATCAATCTCACACTTATTATAGTTGTCCTTATTTTTGGTTAGGTGCAGATTTTAATTTCCTTTTTCAATATAGCCGTTTAGCTATTTCCTTCCCTAGAATTAAATCATTGTATTTAAGGAACTTGCATCTCTTGTAATTTATTATTCCATTAATCAATGAATTATTTTTCAATGGAAATCTCCCTACGTTTCTTCATGGTATCAGAGCCAAAGCCATCTTGTTCAAAAATCATCCCTTCATGCTCCTTCTAAACCCTAAATCAAAAACAAAAACACACCATGGCTGAAACCACAAAAGTTGAAGAACTACACCAAACACAAACCAATATATCCATTGTCAATAATGTGTTCATTGGAAACAACTTCCTGACATGGAAGAGAGCAATGAAAATTACTTTGGGAGCCAGGGACAAACTCGGTTTTGTCAATGGTAAAAAGAAAAAAACCAGATGAAGATGCTACGAATTTTGATTCATGGCAAAAGCAAGATTGCATGGTTATGGGCCGGATCTTAGGATCTATTTCAAAGGATATATCAGACAACTTTCTTTACACCAGCAACTCAAAAGAATTGTGGGAGGAACTTGAGGAGAGATATGGTGAAGATAAAGGGCCCGTCAAATTCCAAATACAGCGAGAAATAAATTCTACGAGACAAGGTGATCAAACTGTGGTCATCTATTATACAAAAATAAAAAAAGACTTTGGGATGAATTGGCAGCTATAGCACCCATACCTCATTGTTCTTGCAGCAAATGTACTTGTGGCATTGCTAAGGAACTTGCTGCAATGGAAAACTCAAACAAGGTGATTCAGTTCTTAATGGGACTGAACGACTCTTTTGATAGGATCAGGGGACAAATTCTTTCCATGGATCCCTTGCCAACAATCAACAAAGCTTATGCCATGGTTTTATCAGATGAAAAGCAAAAATGAGTTTACTTGGGAACTGGAAATCAAAGCTACAATGATGCTGCCCTAAATGCTCATGTTACTACCGACAGAAGGAACAATAAAGATGGTGGAAAGTATACAAAGGGAGATCCAAGTAAGTTTTGTACCTTTTGCAAAACTACTGGACATTTGAAAGAAGGTTGCTTCAAGATCATAGGATATCCTGAATGGTTCAAAGGACCAAAAAAGTAATCAAAAATCTGAGAGAAAGCCTTGGAACAAGGTAACAAAAGGAAGAGAAAATAGTAGATTTGCAGGTCAAGCATCATCTACTAATCTCGATACTCCATTTGATGAGGATCCAGAAAGAAATCTTAGCCTTGAAACTCTTGGGAGGATGATGAGCACCATGCAGCAAGAAATGCAAAAGCTAATGAAAGAAAAAGGGAACACGGATACCAACTTTTCTCATACTGCATTTGCAAATTTTTCAGGTACTAATCATTTTCCTGATTATGAATGGATTGTTGATACGAGAGCAAGCAATCATATGACCCCATGCTTTGAAACTTTAATTGAACCTCAAACTATAAAAAAACCAAGTCTTGTTTATTTACCCAACAATGCCTCTATCTATGTTACACACATAGGATCTGTTAAATTGCATGATAATTTTGTTCTGAAGAAAGCGCTATTTATACCTAAATTTAGGTACAACTTGCTATATGTTAGTAAAATGACTAAGGATAGCAACATGAGAGTCATTTTTTACTCCTCCGGGTGTTTATTTCAGGACCAGGAGAATAGATTTATAGCTATTGGGAGACTTGATCAAGGCTTATACAAGGTTGATAGAAATAGCTTTGGAGTTACTAAGGAAAAGATACAACAACTTCTTGGAAATTATATGCTTTTAGAAAAACAGTTTCAATCTTTATTCTCTGGGAATGTTAGAAATTTTAAATGTAATGAGAGTGATGCTTTATTATGGCATGCTAGAATGGCACATTGTTCTTTTAATCATCTTATTCGTATTAAGGAGTTAAACATTCAAATTCATAATAATTATGTTTGCAATGTTTGTCCTATGTCTAAGCAATGCTGATTAACTTTTCAAGAAAGAATTACAAAAGTTGATGAACCTTTTGATTTGGTTCATACAGATTTATGGGGTCCTTATAAAGTAAGATCTTACTCAGGGGCTCACTATTTTCTTACTATTGTTGATGATTTTACTAGGTGTACATGGACTTATCTTCTCCATGATAAAACCCAGGTTTATAAAACACTTAGAGATTTCTTTGCTCTCATAAATACTCAGTTTAAAAGAAAGATAAAAATGCTTAGAAGTGACAATGGGACTGAATTTATAAATCACGAGGTTGATTCACTCTTAAAGAATAATGGAACCATTCATCAGAGAAGTAATCCACATACTCCTCAACAAAATGGAATTGCTGAGAGAAAACACCGACATATCTTGGATTTAGCTCGAGCCTTAAGAATACATGCTTCTCTTCCGATTCATTTTTGGGGTGAGTGCATCCTGACAGCTACTTATTTAATCAATCTCATACCCTCAAGAGTCCTCAACTGGGATGTCCCTTATACAAAGCTTTCTAATAAGCCATCTCCGTATAGATCCCTCAAAGTTTTTGGATGCTTAAGTTACGCAACCAATCTTCAACCAGGAAAAACTAAGTTTGATCCTCGAGCACACAGGTGCATTTTTTTAGGATATCCAGTAGGACAAAAATGATATAAATTATATGATATTGATAAGAAAGTAATGTTTTCTAGTAGAGATGTCGTGTTCTATGAGAATGTTTTTCTTTTTGCCTTAAAGAATTTTGACAAAGAGAGTTTTCCAAATTACTTGCCTATTAACATGTTGGATACCTCAGAGTTAAAGAATTTTGAGAACGATCATGAAACAATTTGTGATTCATCTAGATTGGAAGTCACTTTACCTTCTGAATATAAGGAAAATTCTGATGATATAGAGATTGAAACTTCCAGCAGATTACCCAAAACTGATTATCCTCGATCTGATAATATTTGTACTGAAGTAGAACCTTCCATCATATTGCCTAGAAGAGAAACTAAGCTTCCCTCGCATCTTGATGACTTTGTTCTTCCTTTTAAACCTCCATCCAGACAAAATACCTCCCTTCTTACCCTCAACCCTAATTTTAATCACTTATATCAAGCCTTTATGGCCAAAGTCGACAATGATGCTGAACCTGCATCCTTCTACAAAGCTCAAAATGATCCCAAATGGATAACAACTATGAATCAAGAGACTGAAGCTCTTGAAAGGAACCAGACTTGGGAGATAATCATGCTGCCCAAAGGTAAAAAAGCTATAGGCTCCAAGTGGGTTTTTAAAATTAAAAGAAACGCTGCAGGAGAAGTTGAGAGGTACAAGGGTAGATTAGTAGCTAAAGGCTACAACCAGAAAGAAGGAGAAGATTACACAGAAATTTTCTCTCCAGTTGTGAAGCTTGTGACTGTGCGAATTTTCATTGTTGTTGCAACCACTCAGCAATGGCCAATATTTCAGCTGGATATAAATAATGCCTTCCTGCATGGACACATTCAAGAAGAACTTTACATGAAGCCACCCCCTGGTTACACCAAAGCTGCTCCAAATCAAGTTTGTAAGCTCAAAAGATCCATCTATGGATTGAAACAGGCATCCCGACAGTGGAACAACGAACTAACTCAGGTATTGACATCTTATGGATTCACTCAGAGTATTAATGATAATTGTTTATTTGTGCAGCATACGGATGGTTTTCAGCTTTACCTTCTATTATATGTAGATGACGTTCTTATTACTGGAAACTCTGTTGATGAGATTATCAAGTTCAAACAATTCCTCAGCAAGGCTTTCTCTATAAAAGATTTGGGATTGGCTAAGTATTTTCTTGGTCTCGAAATAGCCAGATCACCTTCAGGAACTTTCTTATCTCAAAAGAAATATGTTAAAGATATGCTTCATGACATGAATTTGCAAGATTCTAAAGTTGTTAACACTCCTCTACCATCTGGATTGCGATTGACTAGATTTGATCAGCAGAAACTCAAAGAACCTGAACAGTATAGAAGGCTTATTAGGAGATTGCTGTATTCGAACATGACAAGGCCAGATATTAGCCACAGTGTGCAACAACTCAGTCAGTTTATGGAAAATCCTTGCCTTTCACATTGGAATGTAACTATACATTTGTTGAAATATCTAAAAGGATGCAGCAATAAAGGTCTTTTCTATCCTACAGATTCAAATACCAATATCACAACATTTTGTGATACTGATTGGGCTACTTGCTCGGATTCACGAAGATCTTTGACCGGGTATTGTATTCTACTTGGAAGTTCCTTGATTTCCTGGAAGACAAAGAAACAAACAACTGTTTCTAAATCATCCGCAGAAGCTCAATATCGAAGCATGGCATCGACTGTATCCGAACTTCAATGGATCACTTCCATACTTCAGAACTTCATCGCAGCAACTTGCAGACTTATTTACGAAGCAATTGAGCTCCACTAAGCTTCAGAACTTCATATCCAAGCTTGGGTTTGGTTCCATACTTGCACCATCTTCAGCTTGATGGGGGGATGTAGAGAATTCAACTGGAATCAATCTCACACTTATTATAGTTGTCCTTATTTATGGTTAGGTGCAGATTTTAATTTCCTTTTTCAATATAGCCGTTTAGCTATTTCCTTCCCTATAATTAAATCATTGTATTTAAGGAACTTGCATCTCTTGTAATTTATTATTCCATTAATCAATGAATTATTTTTCAATGGAAATCTCCCTATGTTTCTTCAATTACCTTCAACCTGTCAAAGCGAGGTAAGTTTCACAATCAATTATCCTAAAAACGTCACAAATATTGAGCCATAAATGATACCGAGAACTATTTCTCAAGCCATTGATGCTCGATTTTGTGAATCGAATATAAATTGTGGAGAAGTTTTGTTTGAGAACGTTGAGAATAAATTGCAAAAAGAAAAAACTTAATTTGTTTTTATTTTTAGTTAAATTTTTTAATTTAATAATTATAAAAATAAAATAATAATTTTAAATAATACTTATATGGGAAGGTCTTGGGTTAGGCAGGCCTAAACGATTTAGGCGGGTTTTATCCATTAACCCAAGCTTTAAGCGGGTTTTATCCATTAATTCAAGCCCAAACCCATATAATATACCCTATTTGGGATGGGTGAACCCATTTGGGTAGGATAAAACCCGCCTAAACCGTTTAGGCCTGCCTAACACAAGTTTTTGCCTATTTATATTATTTTTTTAAAGAGGAGGTTATATGAAGAAAAACAGTATTTTTTAATAAAAGAGATATTATAATCCGATTTTCATTACTATGTAATGGTCCCGCTCGTTTCAACCGGGGAGCGCGGTTCTGAGAGAGAAGACAAAATTTCAAAAACTCCTCACGATCCTCATCACCAAAATCAGCCCATCCTGACCGTCAGATCAAGAATAATCAACGACTCAAACGCATTTCATAGCATTACCGTGGATCAACTCCCAAGCTCTCTCTGCTATTAATAAATCCCAAATTCTCCCACCACCAAGCATCAGAACAACTCACCGCCATTTCACGACTCTCAAATCTTCCCCTCCACAAAATCAAAAGGACCAGCTCTGCGATGTCGGGAAGAGGCAAGGGCGGCAAGGGGCTTGGAAAGGGCGGAGCGAAGCGTCACAGGAAGGTCCTCCGTGACAACATCCAGGGGATCACGAAGCCCGCCATCCGCCGCCTAGCCAGGAGAGGCGGCGTGAAGCGGATCTCCGGCCTCATTTACGAGGAGACCCGCGGAGTGCTCAAGATCTTTTTGGAGAATGTGATTCGTGATGCCGTCACTTACACGGAGCACGCTCGGAGGAAGACCGTCACCGCCATGGACGTCGTCTATGCTCTCAAGAGGCAGGGGAGGACCTTGTACGGTTTCGGCGGCTGATTTTAGGGTTTTCTTTTTTCCGGTTTTGTTGATTTGGGAAGACAAGTCTTGCTGTCAAGAAGCAACGAACTTGAAAAAAAAAACATTTCTTGATTTTGAAAAATCTCATACATTTTTGTCAATGAATCTTAATCCTTGATCTGAAAATTCGATTGTAGCAATATTAAAAGTTTAATTATATTGCTTTACTTTTTAATTGAAGAGTCTGATTACAAAAATAAGAAAACGTTCTGTAGTACTTTCTGAAGAAATTTAATTATGGAGTTTTAACTTTTCGGGCCAGAAATTTAGGTTAATTATTGATTCGAAATTCGAAAGATTAAAAAAAAATTTAATACAGGATTTGAAAGATTATACTCTCTCCGTCCTGCTAGAATAGGCTTACTTACCAAATTTGGCGTCTTAATTAAATTGATCCCTTTCCAAAAATGTCAACTTTTTCACTCACAACAATAAAATATTCATTCCACTAATTCATTCTACACTCACAACTCTTAATTTTTGTGCCGAAAAGAAAGAGGCCTATTAAAATGGGACGGAGGGAGTATAATTTAGGTCATGAATTGAGAATTATTTAATATTTTTTTCTGATCTCAGATTGACAAATTATTTTTTGGGTTTTAAATTAATAATTTAGTTATTTTTTGGGTACTGAATTGATAATTCTTCTTTAATTATATTGCTTAACTTTTCATTTGTGGAGAGTGATTACAAAACCACATCGAATTTTTAGCTCTAATACATTTTTTATTAATTGTATAGTTAATCGTACAAAAAAAAAGAGTTTTTTTAAGGATAATTTTAGACTTTTAAACACAGACACCGTTTATCTCATCATAACCCATTTTTAAAAAAGAATTAAAATATTATTTGAAAATTTTATTTTATCCTTATAATCTTTAAATCAGGATCTCAATTAAAAAACAAACTTATCTAACCTCTCATTCTATCTCCCCATTCTTTCCACTCACGTAAATCTTCATTCATATGCAATCAAAGTCTTTTGTAGTTTTTTTCATGGAATCAAATATGCAATCAAAGTCTTTTGTAGTTTTTTTCATGGAATCAAATTACACAAGTGAAAGTCTTCCTAATATTGAGTATTGATAATGCTTATTAATAATTCACTATACTCCAAACCATTATCAAAATAATTTAAAAAAATTATCATTCACTTGATGCATAGTGTTCAAAACAACTTGTATATATGATCATGGGGTCAAGCATTAGAGATTCTCTAAAAATATTTGAACGTATTTGTTTAATTAATATATTTTATTCAAAATAATAATAAATAATTAAATTGTCATATGTAAATAAATTCCTTTTTACAGACAATTGAGAGGAAACAAACCAACTTCTGAATGAAGTCTCAAGAACTTTAGGTAGTTGTAACAATAAACCCACCACTCCAACTTTTATTCCGCCACATCAAAAGTTAAAACCTACCAACTTTTTCAAACCTATCACTCTAACAATAAACTTACAACATCAACTTTAACACAGTCCCACACAAATATAATATTGTTTTTATCTATCTATATTGTTTATTTATTATATTAATTTATAGTATGAAATTACATAACAAATTTTATAATTCCTATTTTACGAAAATTATGAAAATTAATAAATTTAAACAATACAAATTTTGAACAACAAACACACAAGAGAAATTAAATCTGCCCGAAGCTGGTGGTGCGCATCTTTATGACGTAGTTCCTTATAATTTTGAAGATAAGCTTGAAATTGTTGAGTAAAACCCAAGTTTATTGTGGCAGATGGAGGTGTGTCTTCGTCGGACCACATGATAATGCATCTCTTTCGTCTTCTATAATCATATTGTGCAAAATAATGCATGTATATATAATATTCCTCAAGTCTTCTTTGTAATAACTTCGTGCAGGACCTCTTACTATTGCCCAACGAGTTTGAAGCACTCCAAACGCTGGGGGTGGCAAATGGGTTGGGTTCGGGTTGGCAGGTCGGGTTGCGACCTGATAATAACACGCGACACGTCAACCCGAACCCGACCCGTATATTTTTGCGGGTCAAAAATCCCAACCCGAATCCGACACAATTATTTTCGTGTCGACCCGAAACTGACCCGAAATGAATTGTTTAATTTTTTAAAATTAAAAAAAAAGTTAAAACCTAAAAAAAAGAAGAAAGTGAATTTGAATTTGAAATGTCTTTTATATATCTTTTTGTAATTATTATCAGAAATTAGTCATATACCAAAAATTTAGAAACATTGTATGCGTTCATTCTCCAACGGTATTTGTTGATTATATTTTAGAGCAAATGACAATCTTTTTTAGATTAATTTATCTTTCTTCATCAATTGTGATTCGGGTGAAACTTTTTCATGATGATTCACATTTTTTATTTTTGTTTTTTTAATGAATTACAACTACTCAACATTAACCATGATTAATTCAGTGAAAGTTACATTTTTTTTCGTAAAGCATTACTAGCATGAAACTATGAATTGTATCCCATTAAGTATTAATTTAGAATGGAGTTTCATTCTCAATTCTAAAAAATAACCCATATAAATGAAAATAAGAATATCAATATAAATTAATTTCAGAATTCCATTAAATGAGGATATTTTGTTCATGGATCTTTGAAATTAAATCTCAGCCATGGAACAAGTAGATCCATGCAGAAAATAAAAATCTAAAATCTGGTGGTGTAAAAGCAGCAATGAAATCTAAAAACAAATGATCTAAGTACCAAACAACCAAAATAAAATTTCAACCAAGTACCAAGCCAACAAAATAAAGTTTACATAATGTTTTTGATCCAAATACAATCAAACCAAATACAAATTGTAAACAGTCATAATGGTTATGTCTTCGTAGCTTCAAGATTGGTAATGTTGCTTCATAGAGAGAGCTCAACAATGTCTGCACAATAATAAAAACAACTCTTCAAGATTATAAAAAAGAAAATCATGTTTCTAATTACTAAATTCAATGAAAAAATAATTAAACTTACCATTCATAGATTATAACTAGTTAGAACATTCCTCTTCTAGCAAAGAGGATTCACTTGTATCCTTGTTGAAATTCAAAGACATGATATCTTGAACTATTTCTTCTAATGTTATTTCAGTCATTTCTGAATTAGAAAAGAAATACCATGGTGAAATTTATATAATTTTTGGACAATAATAAATGATTATGCATAATAAAGTATTTAATGATTTACGTATTGCTCCAAACAATCAATCTCTACAACATATCACTGCTTCAACAACACTTGGGGACATTGTCCTCCGATACTGATCAAGAACTCTACCACCAATCCTGAAAGCGGACTCAGAAGCAACTGTAGAAACACGAATACAAAGAATATCTCTAGCTAATTTACTTAGTTTAGGATATCAAAATTGTTGAGATCTCCAAAATTCAAGGATATTAAATGAAGACGTCCTGTTAGTCCTTGGCTCATCTAAATACAATTTCAATTGACTTCTTGGAGCAGCATTACCAAACTCAAGACCTTCAATTTCATCAAATTCCTATCACATAAACAAACATACATAATAATATTAGAAAAATTAGCTAAAGTAATATGCACTTAAATTATATTATCATACCTTTAAAACATTTGAGGATGCATTATCTTCATTCTCAGCCTGATAAACTCTAAGATCATTGCTATTTCGAGAGCTAGAAGGTGATAGTGAAGGCTTAGAAGCTCTTGCATACTCGTCACATAAGCGAAAAAGAGTTTCCCTAACATTTGCTAACTCCATCGAAGAAGGACCATAAGGCTTTCTATAGCTGAATTTAAGAAATTGCCACTTGTACCGAGGATCAAATACCAAAGCAATAGCTAGAAGAAGATTAAATTCAGACCATTACTTTTTGAGTTTAACAAACATCTTCTTAGCTATTTGTTGCATATAGACATCAGGATTTTCAGACTCCTCAACCAACTTCAGCTGAATTAAGAAAACTGGAGGGAAGTACAAGTTTGCTGTTGGATAATGCGATCCGGAAAATGTCGTAGTTGCTTTATGAAAAACTTCAAGAAAACCACAAATTTGTACAACTCTAGACCATTCTTCAGCATTTGGGCAACTTTGAAAACTAAAATCACTCAAACTAAGCTGAATAAAAACACGACGATAGTAAAGAGCACTTGAAAGCATCCTATAAGTAGAATTCCAACGAGTGGGAACATCTTGAACTAAGACTTTTTTGAATCTAAAACTGTTTCTGAAACACAATTGTTGAATTTTTCTTTCCTTCCCGAAGAACCCTTAACATATTTAACACATTCTCTGATTTTATCCACTGCAACATCAATCTCCTTCAAACCATCTTGCACAATTAAATTAAGAATATGTGCACAACATCGAACATGAAAAAAGATCCCATCACACACCAAAGCTTGATTCACTAGAAGTTTTTGCTTAAGTAAATCAACACAAGCAATGTTTGCTGAAGCATTATCTAAAGTGATAGAAAATAACTTCTTTTCAATGCCCCAGTCCCTAACCAAGCCAAAAATCTTTTCACACAAAGTAGTACCACTATGTGGAGGAGGAAAGTATGAGAAATCAAGAATTTTTTTTCTGCAATACCCAATTATTGTCAATGTAATGAGCAGTTAAACTCAAATACCCATCAATCACAATAAAAGACCAAGCATCCGAGGTTAAACAAATTTTGTTAGGGCATGCAACTAATTCTTGGCGGAGCCTTTCATATTCCTTAGCATGAAGCTTTTTAATCGCAACTTTTGCAGTGTTTCTACTAATATGGCTAGCTTGTGGTTCTAGATAAGAAAAAATATTCTTAATGCCTTCATATTCCACAAAAGAGAAAGGTAAATCATGTCTTATGACTGCATGAACCAACAACTCTCTAAATATATCTTGACTAAACTTAGAACTTCTTGTAGCCAAAGATGCGTCCTTATCAGATATAACCATATATTGACCCATATCTTTCATTGTCATTCTCACACATGTTTTCAAATGAAGGATTAAATTACCAGTTCTATGTTTGCTATCAACCAAATATCTTTTCTTACATTTAAGGCACTCACAGTATATCAGCTCATTTGGCTTTGTATGGAGCATACGGAAATGGGTCCAAACTCCTGATGTGCATTTTTGTTTCTTTCTTTTATCGTTCAGCTCAACTCCTTGGCATTCAGATTCCCCTGTTTGTGGTGTTTCGGTGTCCTTAACTGAATCAACATCATCAACTTCAATATTTGTAGGATTCTCAGAATTAGATTCCATAATCCTATAAAAAACAATAAGAAAAGTGTTAATGACATTCTCATCGGACTACAACGTGTAGAGACAACACCAAATAATGTGGAGAAAAGAGTTCAACTATCAGATATGAAGCAGGAAGAAGAGTAGGAGCATAGTTATCAGATGCCAATATATGAAGCAGGAAGAAGAGCAGTCTTGACAGTTGTATTTTAAATAGCAGTGATGCATTTCTTTGTAATTGGATTTCATAACTTATTTTGAAAAGAAATAACAGAGCAAGTTTTTCCCCAAAATGCTTTCCTCAGAAATTCTACAGACTGCAAATAGTTTTAATTAAAAAAAAATGGCACAAAATTAATTACCTTCGAGCATAAATGACAAGCTGCAAGAGGGAGAGGAAGGGCGAGCAGCAGCGGCACCGGCGAGAGTCGTGGTGCGGCCGGTGTCTCTGTTGACTTGTCTACGAGCGAGATAGAGGACAGGGAAAGGCTAGCAGAGCTGTAGGGGACCGGCGAGAGGCGTAGTGCGGCCGATGTGCGTGAGCGAGGGGAAGGGTGAGGAGCAGCGGCGCCGGCGAGAGGTGCTGCGCAACCGGTGTATCTGTTGTCTTCAAAGTGTGAGCGAGAGGAGAAGGAAGGGGGAGCTGAGAGAGAGAAGGATGTCGACGACAAAAAGGATGCCGGCGGTGGTGGCAGGTGAAGTCGTGGTTGCTGGTGCCTCGTGGTGAGAAGGATGAGAAGTGGGAACCGTCGAGCCGACGAGAAGGCTAGGATTGGAATGTGATGATATCTGAAAGACTGAATCTGATTACATTTGATTTTAGGGATTATGTTTTGGAATATTTTTTTTATTTATTAAATTTTATTGGTCGGTATTAAATGGGTTCGCGGGTCAACCCGAACCCGACACAAAAATTAAATGGGTTGGGCGGGTTCGACCCAAAACTGACCCAAAAATTAAATGGGTTGACCCAACCTGCTTTTTTCATGTTAGGTTCGTGTCGGGTTGTCGTGTCGGGTCGAAGATTGCTACCCCTACCAAACGCCTGTTCCACATCTTTTTTTGCAGCTTCTTGCCTCTCCTTAAATTTCTTGCGTTTGAGATCCATAGGACATGGAAAACTTTTGACAAATGAGGCCCATTCTAGATAGATCTCATCTCTTAAATAATATCCATTTCTATACGTTGTGCCATTCACCGTAAATGTAACTTGTGGAACATTTTCTTGTAATACTGCATTGAATAAATGTGATCCGTTGAGAACATTTATATCATTATTCGAACATGCACATAAAAAAAGCATGCCATATCCACAAGTCTACAGACGCCACCGCTTCGAGAATTATTGTTGGGACACCATAATCCCTTAGAGTATATTGACCTTTCCAAGCAACAGGGCAATTCCTCCATTCCCAATGCATGCAGTCAAGACTCCCTAACATCCCAGGGAATCCATGCCTCTGCTCATGCATTTGAAGCAAATGTTGAGTATCTGCGACAGTTGGCCTTCTCAAGTATTGAGCTGTAACATCTCAGGCCTTGCCCCTTGCGGGCGAACTACCCTCCGATGTCAGGTCTGCAGCCCGATGGACCCCAACCCTTCTCTGGCTTACCCAACAGGTTGTTGATAGTGGGGATCGAACCCCAGACCTATCCTTTAACCAGTTGAGCTGCAACATCGAAGGGTAGTTCGCCCGCAAGGGGCAAGGCCTGAGATGTTACAAAAAAGTGCACTTTTTTGTAACAGCCGTCCCCCTCGGGCCTTGCCCCTTGCGGGCGAACTACCTTCCTGGTTTGGACTGTAAGGTCTGCAGCCCGATGCACCCCAACCCATCTCTGGCTTACCGAGTGGGTTGTAGATAGCGGGAATCGAACCCCAGACTTATCCTTTAACACCAATCCTTATGGAGTTGGTGTAACCAGCTGCAGCTCAATTGGTTACACCACATCCATAAGGATTGATGTTAAAGGATAGGTCTGGGGTTCGATCCCCGCTATCAACAACCTGCTGGGTAAGTCAGAGAAGGGTTGGGGTGCATCGGGCTGCAGACCTGACATCGGAGGGTAGTTCGCCCGCAAGGGGCAAGGCCTGAGATGTTACATGAGCTCCAAACACATTGAAAATAGAGCTACAAAAGTTGAGGAGACAATCTAATGCAGTTTTCTCGCCCATTCGTATTTACTCATCAAGTGAGTCAGCAGGAGTAGAATATGCCAATTGACGTATGACTGTTGTGCACTTTTGAAGAGGCGATACTCCATTTCTTCCAGTTGCATCACGCCTCAATTTGAAATAATCAGAGTGATTTTCCAAATTATTGACAATGCGAAGAAATAAATTTCTCCGCATTCGAAATCGACAGCGAAATATTTCAACACCAAATGTTGGATTTTTGGTGAAGTAATCACACACAAGACGATCATGCCCCTTCTCACATTCTCAATCCCTATATTTTATTCGACGTACGTTTCTCGAAGAACTTTGAGATGCTTCAAGCTCATCCTCCTCAAGTATGGCTAGCATTTCTCGATCATCTGCTACTAATTCTCGTATCACTACAAGAAAAAAGCTCATAGACAACACTCAAAAGACAACGGTTTAGGCCTGAAACCGTTGTCGTAGAGTGATATTACCCTAAACCGTTGTCGTAGATAATCTTAAAACATAAAAAGACAACGATTTTTGTATACCGTTGTTGTTTAAGTGTTGTTAATTACATAAAAGACAACAGTTTTCTTTAAACGTTGTTATTTTACTGTTGTGATTGTATTTACAATTAAATTTAATTAAAATATAATTCCTAATCTACTAAAAACAAGAAAATTAACCTATCTAATTTCCCCAAAATACATTAAACCTAAATCCCCAATTTACTATCCCCATTCCAATTAAACTCCCGTACGTACACGTCTTCCCCACCCAACCTACGGCCATCGTTGCCCCACACTCAGGCACGGTCGCCGTCACCGTCGTCCCTAAACCCATAATCCTGCACGGCTGTATTGTTCGTCACCCAAAATCCTGCAGGGCTGCGCCACCCATCCTGCCCGGCTGCGCCTCCTTTCGTCGCCCCACACACGGTGCCTTGACCGTCGACCCCAGCAATGCTCCGTCACCGTCAACCCTAGCAAGCGCCGTCACCATCGCCCCTGAACCCTAAACGACGGCTGCACCCAGTGGGCCCGACAGACGCGACCCGTCTACACCGCCCTCTGGTAATTCTGGTAATTTTCCTCCCCTTTCTTGTTTAAATTTGCCTGGTTTAGTGCAATATTTGATAAGCATTGAGTATAATAAAGTAGTTGCTTGCACGTTGTCCATTGGTTTAATATCTTTATGATTTCAGGTTAAAATTACCAGAATTTAAGCCAAATCATATATTTAAACAGGTTAAAGGGGAGGCCCTCGTCAGTGGGGGTAGTGCCACAAAAGGAAGAATTGTTGCAAGAAACATAGAGCTCCTTTAACAGCTCACACAATTTTTTTGATATGAAGAAGACTTTAAAATCTGTAAGTCTAAATATCCAATTTCAGGCTGCATTCAATTGAAACTTTTTTTTTTTTTTTTTAACTATCTGTTTTGAGAAGCTTCATTTACAATTGTTTCTTAGCTTAAATGGATAATAATATTTCTCACTAACTTTAAAAAAAATAAAAAATAATATTTCTTAGTTTTTTAACTATCTAAATTTCACCAAACTCATGCTCTGCCTCTGCATGCTTGTTACAATTCTGATATCTTGAGTTGAGTTGTGAGATTTGCTGCATGCTTGTGAGAGGGTTTATATATATACTAATAGTTTTGCTGATTGGAGCGCATAGACACAGAGAAGTTTGGTACATTTCTTGGACTACTACTATGTTACTTTGACCTATAGCATGGAGATTTGGATTCCTTGGATATGTCATGTCCTAATCTGTTTTAATTTTCGTTGTTTTGGATGGTTCTTGTTAATTTTGTCATGTCATGTTTGGTTTGGTAGAAACTAAGTAGCTCGTTTCTTATCTTTGGTAATTGGCATTGCATCCAAGAAATGCTCTCAATTAACTAATCATTATCAAGCATTCAATTGATTGATAATGCTTGTAGGTAGCATATCAACTAAGCTCATGAGTGCATCAAATACGTGTAGCTTAATTAGTTGATAGAGCGAGCGTTCAAAGTTATAACTTTAATGACTAGAGAAAACATTGCATATCTATAATTATCTATATATTAAATTTAAACTTTTCTTGTCCCTAGATGATATTTTAGGCCACATAGGGATAGGGGATCTGCATAAACAAAGCTAAATTTGAGACCCTAAATATGTCACTTAAATGTTGTCCTATATGTAATATATAATTTATTTGTAAATTGTAATGTCTATTATATGTAAATCATCTCAATTGTGAATAATAGGATTCTAATTTTGCCAAGCCTTTAACTTTTCTCATCTGCTTTTCTTTTATTTTGTCAAAGCATCATCGTCTTTGCTCGCTCTCTCTCCCTCACACACTTTGATATGTGAAACGTTATGACTTGTGTAAAATAAAAAAGAATAATTTTTATTGTAACTTATGTTCAGTAATAATAACTTTTTTTTTTCGTAAAATAGCACCTCCTGCTGTGTACATTTGGTAAGTAAATTAACGTTATTGCATTTTATGAACTTCTTTTTGTTTAATGATTTTTTTTTCATTTTGATTATTATTAGGTTCTTATTTACAAGAATCAAACAATTGAAGAAAGTGGCCAAGTATCGGTTTGTTGATCCATATCTTATAGGGCACATACCGTCAACCAAAAATGATAAGCAATCTGTTGATGAAAGAACCGAACGCAGGTCCACAGAATTAGCAGCCGCACTAGATGGCACCTTACATAATCAACTTGTCTTCGCACCGTGTAATGTGGGGTGAGTAATAAGTTGATTTTATTTTACTTAAATGAAGACTTAAGGAATGAGCCGACTGTGTTCAAGACTATGTTCAAGTATATACATGATGGACAAGTATTTACTTTGTATTTTCGGATATTGCTAGATAAATATTTACTTTGTAGTTTCAGATATTTTATATTTTGAGATATTGATTGACAACTACTTTGAGGATATTGTTGATGAATGTGATTGCTAATTAATGAAAGTTTTAATTATATTTTAGTGGATTTCGTGATTTAATTTGTGTATTATTTTGTTTACGTAATAGTTTACTATCAGGTTTTAAATTAATTTTTAATTTATTAATCTACGACAACGATAAATATAGATGCGTTGTCGTTTAGAGTGTGAAAAATCGTTGTCAAAAATGTAAATAACAACACCCACATTCGTGAATTGACAAAAGTTATAAACCGTTGTCGTATATATGTAAAACAACACTTAAAAACCGTTGTCGTAGCTATAGACCTAGTGTAGACGTAGGTTGT